>JAOCNB020000016.1:0-41744 GCA_026546465.2 Palythoa caribaeorum | reverse complement strand
TTCAATTAGGAACATTTTCTGGCCAAAGATAATTTGGTAAAGCACTAAATTTTAAAGTAACTTTTTCACCATTGCTAATATTAGAAATTGAATCTATTGCTGTTTCATTAACAGTTTTACTATGGTACATAGTTAAAATTACTTTGCTAACTAAATCAATAGGCAAATTAGGTTTGACTAAGTTTCCAAAATTATGTGTTCCAGTAGCAGTCAAAGAAGTAGGTAAATTTGCAATAGATAAAGTTGCCGAAGCTAACCCAGAAATAGTGAAAGTTCTAGTAATTGCTTTATGTGCATTGATAACGTTTCAATTAGGCACATGTTCTGGTCAAAGGTAGTTTGTTGAAGCGCTAAATTTTAAAGTAACTTTTTCACCATTACTAGCATTAGTGATTGTAGCCACTGCTGAAGAAGTAGCATCACTACCTTTATGCATACTTAAAGTTGCTTTGTTATTTAAATTACTAGGTAGATTAGGTTTGACTAAATTACCAGAATCATGAGTTCCAGTAGCAGTTAATGAAGTAGGTAAATTTGCAATAGATAAAGTTGCAGGATTTAAGTTAGAAATAGTAAAAGTTCTAGTAATTGCTTTGCGTGCATTAATAACGTTTCAATTAGGAACATTTTCTGGCCAAAGATAATTTGGTAAAGCACTAAATTTTAAAGTAACTTTTTCACCATTGCTAGCATTAGTGATTGTGGTCACTGCTAAAGAAGTAGCATCACTACCTTTATGCATAGTTAAAGTGGTTTTGCCATCTAAATTACTAGGTAAATTAGGTTTGACTAAATTACCAGAATCATGAGTTCCAGTAGCAATTAATGAAATAGGTAAATCTATGATGGATAAAGTTGCAGGATTTAGACCAGAAATAGTAAAAGTTCTAGTAATTGCTTTACGTGAATTAATAACGTTTCAATTAGGAACATTTTCTGGTCAAAGGTAGTTTGTTGAAGCACTAAGTTTTAAGGTAACTTTTTCACCATTGCTAATATTAGAAATTGAATCTATTGGTGTTTCACTAACAGTTTTACTATGGTACATAGTTAAAATTACTTTGCTAACTAAATCAATAGGCAAATTAGGTTTAACTAAGTTTCCAATATTATGTGTTCCAGTAGCAATTAATGAAGTAGGTAAATTTGCAATAGATAAAGTTGCAAGATCTAACCCAGAAATAGTAAAAGTTCTAGTAATTGCTTTGCGTGCATTAATAACATTTCAATTAGGAACATTTTCTGGTCAAAGATAATTTGGTAAAGCACTAAATTTTAAAGTAACTTTTTCACCATTACTAGCATTATTGATTGAAACAACTGGTAAAGAAATAAAATCACTACCTTTATGCATAGTTAAAGTTGCTTTGCTATCTAAATTACTAGGTAAATTAGGTTTGACTAAGTTGCCAGAATCATGAGTTCCAATAGCGGTTAATGAAATAGGTAAATCTGTGATGGGTAAAGCTGCAGGATTTAAGTTAGAGATAGTAAAAGTTCTAGCAATTGCTTTACGTGCATTAATAACATTTCAATTAGGTACATCTTCTGGTCAAAGATAATTTGGTAAAGCAGTAAGTTTTAAGGTAACTTTTTCACCATTGCTAATATTAGAAATTGAATCTATTGGTGTTCCAATAATGGTACTACTATGGTACATAGTTAAAGTTGCTTTGCCATCTAAATTACTAGGTAAATTAGGTTTGACTAAATTGCCAGAATCATGAATTCCAGTAGCAAACAAATTATTAGGCAAACTTGTGGTTGGTAATTTAGCAACACCTAGTCTACTTACAATTTTGCTAAAACTTAACATTTTGCCATTAGCACTTCTTGTTCAAGCAAAATTTATATCTTTGCTAAAAACCTTATTTTTCACTTTAATAACAATGACAATTCAAACATAGTCATTATTTTTTAGACTTACTGATTTGTTAAATTCATTTTTTGAACTATAAGTAACTTTGCCTGCTTTTTTAGCATTGCCAAGTGATCAGTGTACATCATAATCATCACTAGCAAGTATTTCAGCAAAATTATTAGCAATTTTACCATTACCATTAACACCTAAAAAAGATAAAGAAAGATCCACAAGTTTTGGAATTTTAATTGACTTAGTTTTCTCTTCACCACAAGCAATAACTATTGGTAAAAAAGATCCAAATGATAAAACTGAACCTTTTAAAATAAGTAAATTTAGTTTTCTTTTTTTTAAGGGCATAGAAAATGGTTTTCACTTTAGAGTGAAAAATTAATTTAGTACAAAAATATATTGTGTTGTTGCTTTTGAAATATTTGACAATAAAAAAGAAACTACAAACTACTAAAGCTTGTGTTAATAATTTCATTTTAACTTAACTTACACAATAAAATTATTTTAAATGAAAACAAGAATATAATCAAATTTTTTGTTTAAATTAATTAGAAATTAAAATCTGGATATTCTTGGTTAATCACTTCAAAACACCTATTACAAAGTTGTGAGTTGGTTGTGCCTATTATTTTAAAATGGTTCCAACACCTTGGACATTTTTGTGACTTAAATTTAACTACTTTGATTTTTTTTCCAAAATTTGTTTCACCTACAATTAACAATTTACTTAAATTTGTTAAACTCTTTAAAAATTGAGTGTTTTTATTAATGGTGATTGAAGCTTCATTACGGCGATTGATAATTTTTTCTTTGATTGCTTTTTCTAGATGAAGATTCACATTTTTTAATAGTTCAAAATATTCTTGTCATTTATTAAGTAAGTCTTGATTAATCTTTTCAGGTTTGAAAAAACTTTGCAAATGTATTGAACTTTTTTTAGGGGCGAATTCTTTAAATATTTCTTCTGTTGTCACTGGTAAAATAGGGGCAAGGGTAATAATTAAACTATTAAGAATTTGATAAAGATTTGTTTGAATCATTCTTCTTTCTTGTGAATTTTTTAAATCAGCATACAAAGCATCTTTGCTCATTTCTAAATAGTGAGAAGATAAGTCTAAAACAAACTTATTAGTTAATTTAATAATTTTTTGTAATTCATAGTTTTCATAGGCTTTTAAAATCTTATTTTTAAATTTTTTATGAATTTCAGCAATATAGAGATGAATCCCATTTAATGGAACTTGAAATGATGGTTTAAAATCAAAAAGATTGCCAAGCATAAAACGCATTTTTGTACGTAAATTACGGTAGATATCCACATTTTGTTTAATAATTTCGTTAGAAATAATAATATTTTTAATAAACTCAGAATTGGCCACTCAAAGTCTTAAAATTTCTGCACCATATTGTCTAATAATTGCTTGTGGGGCAATAAAATTCTTATTAGATTTAGACATTTTATTACCATTTTTGTCTAAAACAAAACCATGTGAAAGAATTTTTTTATATGGGGCAATACCAAGATAAGCTACAGTATTTATGATTGAAGAATTAAACCAACCACGAAATTGATCTACACCTTCTAGGTATAAATCGAAAGGTGGAATATGTTTTTGATCATAATTTTTAATTGCCAGTGCTGATACACCAGAATCAAATCAAACATCCATAATATCCATTTCCTTAGTAAGATTATTATTTCGATATTGTTTTGGTAATAACTTGTCAGTATTTCATTCTCATCAAATATTAGTACCATTTTTAGCAATTAACTCAATAACATAGTCAAAAATCGCTTTTTTAATGATAGGTTTTTTACCATCATAAAAAATAGGGATAGGTACACCTCAACTTCTTTGTCTAGAAATAGTTCATTCATCTCGATCATTAATCATTTTTGAAAGTTTTTCAACACCTCAGTTAGGAATGCTACTAACCTTTTTAAGTTGAACTAAAATTTCTTTTTTAATTTTTTTGACAGAAACAAACCACTGAGATACACCACGAAAAATAACTGGCTTATGTGTTCTTCAATCATGTGGATATGTATGGGTAATAGTATCAAGATGAAGCAACTTTTTCTGTTTAGTTAAGTTTTCAATAATTTTTTGGTTAGCATCAAGATAAAATAAATTTTCAAACTGCTTAGATAAATGATTTAATTTGCCATTTGCTTCAACATGCATAATCATTTCTAAACTGTGTTTTTTACCAAGTAAAAAATCATCTTCACCAAATAAGGGGGCTAGGTGTACCAAACCAGTACCAGTCTCTAGAGTAACATGATGGCCAATTACAACTGGGCAAATTTTATTTTCTTTAAATGGATGCAGATAACCTAAATTTAGTTTGACAAGGTCAGCACCAACTAAAGTTTGGATAATTTTAAAGTTTTTTCACTTAAATTTGGTCACTAAGTTAGTCAATAATTTTTTAGCAACTATAAAGTGTTCTTGGTTCACCTTAACAATGCTATATTCAAATTCTTTGGCAATAGCAACAGCTGCATTTGCAACTAAAGTTCATGGTGTTGTGGTTCAAATGATTAAGTTAAGATTAGACGGTAATTTTTTAGGTAAATTAAAAAGTTTTAATTTAAGAAATAATGAAGGGCTTTTTTGTTCTAAATATTCTATTTCTGCTTCGGCAAGTGCTGATTCTAAAGTTGGAGATCAAAAGACTGGTTTTAGTCCTTTATAGATCAGACCATCAAGAGCCATTTTTTTAAATAACTCTAATTGAGTTGTTACAAATTTTTTATCAAAAGTTAGATATATTTGTGAAAAATCACTTAGTAAGTTTAAAGTTTGAAATTGTGTTTTTTGTCGTGCAACTTGTTTTGAAGCATACTCACTAGCTTTTTTTCTAAGCAATAAAGGGTCACAATCTTTTGCTTTTTTATTAATTAATTGTAAGATTTTGTTTTCAATCGGTAATCCATGTGTGTCCCAACCTGGAATAAATGGTGCATAAAAACCACACATGTTTTTGTATCTAATGAAAATATCTTTTAAAACTTTGTTTAATGCTGTGCCAACATGAATATCCCCATTGGCATATGGTGGTCCATCATGTAAAATAAAATGTTTGCTTTTTTGATTCTTTTTTAAAATCTTTTGATATAAATTTGTTTTTAACCATTCTTGATGAAATTGCTTTTCAATAATAACAAGATTAGCTTTCATCTTAAAATTGCTTCTAGGCATATTTAAGGTGTTTTTATAATCTTTTGTTATTGTTTTATTCATAATCAATAAGAATACCAAATTATGACAACATTTTAGCCTTAAAATGTTTTTCTACTATTCTTTTACTAAACTCTTTGCTTTTCTTTTATGCACAATATTAACAAAGGCATTAAAAAGTGGGTGAGGTTTTAAGGGTCTAGCATTAAATTCAGGATGATATTGCACACCTAAATAGAAATCTTTTCCTTTTAGTTCACATATTTCTATCAGGTTTTTTTTAGTGCTAAATCCACTAAAAACAAAATCATCATCTTCAACTTTTTTTAAATATTTTTGATTAAATTCAAAACGATGTCTGTGTCTTTCAAAAACTTCTAAGGTTTTATAAATCTTATTAGCTAAACTAGCTTTTTTTAACCTAACTTTAATGCTCCCAAGTCTTAATGTACCTCCCAAGTTTTTTTCAACTTCCTTGTCTTTAAGTAAATCAAAAATAAAACTACCTGTTTTACTTATTTCTGAAGTTGTTGCATCTATAATACCTTTACGCCTTGCTTGTTCAATTGTAATTGCTTGCATGCCATAGCAAATTCCAAAAGTAGGTAGATTTTTATTTCTTGAATAAGTGGCACAAGCAATTTTGCCTTCAAGACCTCTTTTACCAAAACCTGGTAGAATCACTATGCCATCAACATTTGCTAAAAACTTGGCAACATTTTCTGGATTAATTTTTTCAGCTTGAATTCAAATCAAGTGGATATTTACATTGTTAGAATTCGCTGAAATATCTAAGGCTTGAATAATTGAAAAATAAGCATTTTTACTTTTAGCATATTTACCTACCATAGCAATATTGAGTGTGTACTTTTTAGGTTTATAGTAAGCATCAAGATATTTTTTTCATGCATTTAAATTAACTTTTTTTTCTTTTATCTGGTAGTAATCCAAAATTTTTTTAATCACTTTTTGCTGTTCTAATTGTAATGGAATTGAATATATTGTTTTGCAATCAGGAGCTAAGACTATGTGTGATTTAGGTAAAAAACTAGCATCACTAATTTTTTGTTGTACTTTTTTAACTAACTTTTTTTCTGATCTTAAAAGTAGCATATTAGGTTTAATTGCAAGCGAACCCAAAACTGAAAGGGAAAATTGTGTAGGTTTGGTTTTAAATTGAAGTGAAGTTTTTAAAAATGGTACATATGTAATATGAACTAAAAAACAATTTTTGGGTTCACTAATAAGTAAACTTGCTAGTGATTTAAAAAAAGGTAATGATTCAATATCCCCAGCTATTCCTCCAATTTCTGTTATGACAAAATCAAGTTTAGTTTTGCTTGCTTTTAACTTTATTAATGATTCAATATGTTTTGTTAAATGGGGGATAACTTGAACAGTTTTACCTTGATAAAACCCCTGACGTTCTTTTTTAAAAATTTGCTGATAAATACTACCAGCAGTGTAATTTGATTCTTTGCTAGAATTTTGGTCCATAAAACGTTCATAGTGTCCCAAATCTAAATCTGTTTCTGCTCCATCATCTGTAACATAGATTTCCCCATGTTCATATGGAGACATAGTGCCAGGATCAATGTTAAGATAAGGGTCAAATTTTTGAATAAAAACTTTAAATCTTCTTGATTTTAGAAGTCTCCCCAATGATGCTGCGTAAACTCCTTTACCAATATCTGAAACTACACCACCTGTTATAAAAATATATTTTGTCATTTTTCTCCTATAAACATTTTAAAGATTTTCTAAAAATATCAATGACAAATATCAAAAAATATTTACTAAATTTTTGTGAATTAAAACTAAAGTTAAATGATTTAGATTATAATTTTTTTTATGTTTGAATTTATTGCAAAACGTCTACAAAAAAGTATTCAAAAAATTAAAAAAAAGACTACTTTAAGTGAAAAAGATGTTTTAGAAACTCTAAGAGAGATTAAGTTAGCACTTTTAGAAGCAGATGTTAACTTAAAGATAGTAAAAGATTTTATTGAAAAAATTAGAAAAAAAGCAATTACAAGTGAGGTGCTTTCCAAACTAAGTGCAAGTCAAAATGTAATAAACATTGTTAAAGAAGAATTAATTATTACCTTGGGTAAAGAAACCAAGGAAATAAAGATAGAAAAAAAACCTTTTATCATCATTTTGGTTGGTCTACAAGGTTCTGGAAAAACTACAACTGTTGGTAAATTAATTAATTATTATCGAAAACATAAAAAGTGTTTAAAACCCTTAGCAATTGCTGCAGATATTTATCGACCAGCTGCAGTTAAACAATTAACAACTATTGCTAAACAATTAAACTTTAATATTTTTGAAAAAGGTACAAATCATAAACCTGAAATAATTGTTAAAGAGGGACTAGATTTTGCCTATCAAAATAAACATGATTTAGTAGTTATTGACACAGCAGGAAGACTTTCAATTGATGAAAACTTAATGCATGAATTAGTCAAAATCAAAAAAATAACTAATCCTCATGAAATTATTTTTGTTGTTGATGCTCTTTCTGGTCAAGACATTATTAATGTTGCTAAAACTTTTAATCAAAAATTAAAGTTAACAGGGTTTATTGCTACTAAATTAGACTCAGATACTAAAGGTGGGGCAATTTTGTCACTTGTATCAATTTTAACAATCCCAATATTATTTTTAGGCACATCAGAAAAAATGTCTGGAATTGAAAAATTTCATCCTGAAAGAATGGCAAAAAGAATTTTAGGTATGGGTGATGTTCTTTCCTTAATTGAGAAAATAAAAGAAAATGTCGATGAAAAAGATAGTCAAAAAATAACTAAACGTATGCTTAGTGGTAAATTTGATATTGATGATTTAATGAAACAAATACAACAAGTGAATAAAATGGGTAAAATTAGTGGTATTTTAAAATTAATTCCAGGAATGCCAAAGATTCCAAAAGAAAAACTTAATCTTGCCAAGCAGAAAATGTATGTCTTCCAAACCTTAATTTCCTCAATGACTAAAAAAGAACGTAAAAATCCTAAGTTACTTAAAAATAGTAAACGTAAAGAAAGAATTTTAAAAGGTTCTGGTAGGACAAACAAAGAATATAACCAATTAGTTAATGAGTTTGAAAGAATGTCAAAGAGAATGACACAACTAGGCAAGAATATTAAAGGTAGCAAAAATGGTCTTAATCTTAATTTGATAAAAAAAAATTTATTTTAAAAAAAGACCACTGCACATAGAACTACTTGATGTGGCTGCTTTATTTCTAATCTGACCAAGTTACAAGGTTACTATTGTAGTGGCAAGTTAATTATAACTATTTAGCAAAAATATATTTAACTTCCTTTACTTTTTGTTAATAAAATAAAGTAGAAAATTGTTCAAGATTTTTAAGTTTTAGATAACTGTTTAAATTAATGAAAACAAAAAAATAATCATAATTAAAAATAAATTTATATGCTTTTTTTGTTTTGTGCTACAATTTAGTAGTCTATTTAGACTTATGGTTTATCTGGTACATAATATTCATAAAAATAACATATTGTTTTGAAAGAAAGGGTTATGGAAAAAGTAAATAAAAATTATCTAATAAGATTTAAAAATGGTCTATGGGTTTTGGAAAATGAAAACAAGGTTGGGTCATTGTTTGTTTCAAAAACTAAAAAAGAAGTTTTTGATTTTTTAAAAACATACTCTTGACAAGAAGACAAATATGTAAAAGAATTCACACAAAGTAATAATTACTTAAGAACTTGACTTTTTAAAACAAAGTCTAACGGCAATGGAAGTTGACAAAGTCCTCAAAGAGTAAATGATTTTAAGAAAACAGCAAATTTTACTAGTCATTTTCCTAGTCAAGTAAACACAAATCAACAAAAATCAACTCCAAAGGTAGAAAACAAAAACATTAATACACAACAAAGTTTTCATTCAAATGTACAAAATAATGATTTAAGTAGTAATCTAAGGCACAATGCCCAACAAACAAATAACTTGCAAAAAGAAAACAAAAACATTAATACACAACAAAGTTTTCACTCAAATGTACAAAATAATGATTTAAGCAGTAATCCAAGGCACAATGTTCAGCAAAAAAATAACTTGCAAAAAGAAAATAAAAATGGTGAGATAATAATAAATGTGAGTAAATTAACCAAACGATATCCATTTACTAAAACACCTGCAGTGAATCAGATTTCTTTTAAAGTGAAGAAAGGGCAATTCCATGGTTTTATTGGTGCTAATGGTGCTGGTAAAACAACAACAATAAAAGCGATAATTTCATCATATGCTAGATTTGAAGGTGATATAAAAATTTTTGGACATAAAAATAATTCCAAAATTGCTAAAAGAAAAATTGGTTATATACCAGAGGTAGCTGCATTCCCTCTTAATATTAGTGTGTGAAAATACTTATTTTATATGACATATTTTTATGGTATGAAGACTAAAGATGCTAAAGCTTTTGTTGATGAATCCTTGAAATCTGCTGGATTGACAAATTTAAAAAATAAAAAACCAAATACCTTATCATCAGGACAAAAAAAGAAAATCTTACTTATTCAAGCACTAGCAAATAAACCAGACCTTTTAATTTTAGATGAACCAGTATCAAACTTAGATCCACAATCTAGAATAGCTTTTTTTGATAAATTAAAAAGTTTGCAAAAAGAAGGTAAAACTATTTTTATTTCTTCACATGTGCTTGTTGAATTGGACAAATATGTAGATTCATTAACTATTTTAGACAAAGGTAAAGTACTTTATAATGGCACAGTTCAAAATGCAGGCACAAAAAATGAGCATGAATATTACATAGTGCCAGATGATGTGGAAAATAAAAGTGTCTTAAGCAAACTTTTAGAAAAAGAGAACTTTTACCACTATAAGTATAAACATGGTTTTATTGTTAAATGTCAAAGTAGTTTACAAATTGCTAGATTGCTAGCAATTCTGGGTAATAACAAAATTGCAATTAGTAGTTTTGCTAAGAATAAGATGTCTCTAGAAGATGTTTATGACAATTATGTTTTAAAAAACACCAAAGATACTTACAACAACAATGAACTTAAAAATCATAAGGGAAATTAGGAAAAATGACTAGATATTTTAGATACATATTATCACTTACTTTTAAAAAACCTTCAACATACTTGCCATCATTAGCATTGTATGCCGTATTTTGTTCATTGCTTCTTGCAAGAATTCTTGTTAACTATGATTCTGGAAGTTCAAATCTGGAACATTTGCCATTTTATTTTTATTTATTTCCATATATTTTTGGTCCAATGTATGCTTCAGTAAAAACAATAAACATCTTCAAAGAACCACAACTTGATACTTCTGAACTATTGACTGTTTCAAAACCTATAACTAGATTAGAAATTGTGATTAGTAAATTTTTATGCATTTTTTTACATATTATTTTCTTTTCCTTTTTTATGTTTCTTTTTGTTCTGGCTGTTGCCTTTGTAGATAAAAACTCTACAACAGAACAAATTTTGAAATTTTCAGGATCAATTGCAATTGGGATCTTGATTATAAATGCTTTTATGTCAGCCATATATATTATTTGTGCAATGTATTTACCAGTTATAGCATGTATTCTTGTGGCAACAATGATCCCTTTTAGTATTTCGATTTCATCTTTTGTGATTGCTGGAATGGCAGAGGGTAGAGTTTTAGCATGAACTCGTAGAATCAATATCATCAAAGAGAATCAGATAAATTATGAACAGAAAAAAACCACTATTGATGGTAGATATAGTTTTGGTTATAAATATTTTTTAGACCGAAAAAGCAAGCAAGATGAAAGTTGATATAAATATTTTGCCCCAGTTAATCTATATTCTCAAAAAGTAGATTTTTATAAAGTTTTGATGCCTGGTGAATATTATGTGGATAGCATAGCAAAATGAGAAAAAGTTACCTTAACAAATAAAAAAATATGAGAAAGTGATTACACAATTTCATTGTTCAAAAATAAACAAGAATTTGTTTACAATAATTCATACTTTTATAAGGATAAATTAAAAGGTGTAAGGAATGAAGTTTTTAAAGAAGCTGCCTTAACTTATTCAAATAAATATCTAGATGATATCAAAAAGACTACGGTTAAGTTGCAAAAATATGTCTTGGAAAATTTTAAAAAAGATATAAAGATACAATTTTGATTAAATAATCAAGTTGATCATTTTAGAAAAATAATAAGACCTAATTTTTGAAATAAATTTGTTACAGAAAATATAACTGATTTTGATGAGAGAAAAAAGTATGAAAACTACCCAGGTTTAATTGCTTTTGTTTTAATCCATCGTATTCAACAAAAGAAAACAGATGGAATTACTGGAGTTGAAGAACTAGATAGTAAAGCACAAGAGTTAAATGAGAGTTTTAAATTACTAAATAATCCTAAAGGATCTAAAATTAGTTTATCAGATGCCATTAAAGTAAATTGAAATGGTAAGGTTAAAACAATTGAATTTAATGATGTCCCCTTGTTAATTTGAAAAGATATACCAAGTCTTGTTGTCTATCAAGGTAAAGCTTGAGTGGATAATCAAACCAAAAATATTGTTTGAATAGTTGCTATTGTTTTTTTATATGCTTTAACAATATTCCTTTACTCAAGGAAAGATTTTAAATAGTTTTTTTAATTAACAATTTAAAAAGCAATAGTTAGTTTTAATTAATATATGTGTGAGTATAATGGTTTAAATATAATTCTTAATTTGGGGTACTTATGGCAACAAAAAGCAAAAAGCAAAAAAAACGTCTTATGCAAATCCAAAGTCAAAAAAGACAAGCAAGATTAAAAAAATTACAAACAAAACAAAAAAATAAGTTAACTAAGAGTGATGTCTTAAAAGAGTATGTCTCTGGAAGTGCAAAGAATTTAAAAAAAGCACACAAAAGTTCTTCAAAAAAAACTTCAAAACAAAGTGTCATTTTAAAGAAAAGTAAAAAAACACTAAGTTAATTACTTTAGATAGTGAAGTTTTTTAAAAAAATTTTGCCCTCTTCAGTTAGCATACGTCCACGAGAAGATTTTTTTAATAATTTGTGTTTTAAAAGCAATGGTTCTACATTATTTTCAAGGTTCTGTTTACTATCAGACATAAGTGATACTAGAGTATCAATTGAAACTCATTTTTGTTTAAAAGAATTAGATAATAATTGTAAAAATTCAATGTGTAAGTCCTCTAAACCAAACTTATAAATACCAATATTTTTAAAAGTTTCTTTAACAATTTCAACATTAATTGTTTCTTGTTTGTTGACAATTGCAAAATCTTGTGATCTTTTTAAAAGACTATTTGCTTTTCTAGGATTCATACTTGAACAACTTACAATTAATTCTAAGGCTTTTTCAGTAATCATAATTTTTAACTTCTTTGCACTTATTTTCAGGATTTGAAGAATTTCTAGATGTGAATAATCAATAAATTTACCTATATAACCAAAACGGTTTCTTAATGGTAAAGAAATCTGATTAATCTTTGTAGTGGCTGCAACTAAAATAAAAGGTGTTAATTTCATTCTGATAATTTTATTTTCACCATCAATACCAACAGAAATGTCAATAACAGAATCATCCATAGCTGAATAAATAAGTTCTTCAATGTCTTTATTCATACTATGCAATTCATCAATAAAAATAATTTCTTTTTTACTTAAAATACTAAAAATAGATAAAATATCTGATTTTTTTTGTAGTAAAGCACCTTGAACAAATCTAATTTTATAATTTAATTCTTTAGCAAGCAAGATTGCTAAAGAAGTTTTACCTATTCCAGATTTACCATAAAGTAAGATATGGTCTGGCATAGTTTTTCTTTCTAAAGCAGATTTGATTATTACTCTAAGAGTTAAAACAATTTTATCTTGACCAATAAATTCATCAAATTTATAAGGTCTTAGACTTTTTTTGAGTTGCATTTGAGATAATTTTGATTGCTGTTTGAACCATATTTTCTAAATTTTCACCACTACTAAGTTGAGAAATAGCTAAATCAATTTGCTTTTTAGAAAATCCTAATGTCTTTAAGGTGCTAGTAATTTCCTTAGGGTGATGGTTCTTGTTATTTTTATGAGCATGCTTAGTGTAATAATTTAGATATTTTTCATTTAATTCAAAAACTAATTGTTTAGCAGATTTTAAACCTAAACCTGGTAAATTTGCTAGACGTTCAATGTCACTATTAACTAATAAACTAATTAACTGGTTAATTTCTGTATTTAAAATTTGAATAGCAGTTTTAGGACCAATTCCTGGTACTGTTAACAAATCCTCAAATAAAATTCTTTCCTTAAAAGATTTAAAACCATACAATGAAACATTATTATCATAGACATAACGATAAACAAACACTTTGCTAATTTTGTTTTTTTCAAATTTTTGATTTTCAGAAACATAAATAATCTGACCTACATAATTTGTTTCCAGAATAATATAGGTTTTGCTTGTAAAGACAATTTTACCAACTTTATATAGAATCATTTAAATAATAACCTCCACATTATTTAAATGTCTAAATTTAGCAAAATTTGGGAAGTTTAGAAATTTTTTTGTCAATCAGTGAATTTAAAATCATTTACATTGTCTAAAATTTCATTAAGCTTTTTACTATTGTTTGAAGACATTCTAGGAATGTAAAGTTTTAATCTTAAAATTAAATCACCATGTTTTTTAGTTCTAATATGTGGAATACCATAATTACGAATAATAATTTCATCACCACTAACATTTTTGCTTGAAAGTTTCAAACTATATTTTCCATAAGGTGTAGGAATTTCAACTGAATTTTCTGCAATAACATCTTTAATTGAAATAGGCACATCAAGTCTAATGTCATAACCATCTCTAATATAATATTTGTGAACTTTGACCTGAATAACTAAGAAAAAATCACCATTAGGTCCACCATTTGAACCTGGAAGTCCATAGTTTTCAACAATAACTGCTTGGTTGTCACTAATCCCTGCTGGTATTCTAATCTCAACTGTCTTTTTAACTTCCATAATTTTTTTGCCTCTACATGTTAAGCAAACTCTTTTGATAGTTTTGCCCTGAGCTCAACAATGTCTACAATCACTCTCACTACGCATTTGTCCAAAAGGAGTGTTTCTAACTTTAACTTGAACACCTGTGCCATTACAATAACTACATGTAACAAGATCTGCTTCTGTTCTTGCACCTGTACCACTACAACTGCTACATTTTTGATATTTAATTAGTTGTTTAGTGATAGTTTTACCAAGAACAGCATCTAAAAAAGAAATTTTTAAAGAGCCTTGAATATCTTCACCTCTTGTTGGAGTATTAGAGTTTTTAAAACCAGAGCCACCAAAAATATCCCCAAAACCACCAAAAATATCTTTGAAAATATCACCAAAATGAAAACCACCAGGTTGAGCTCCCATACCTTTTTGAGTGAAAATATCATGTCCTAACTGGTCATATTTTTGTCTTGTGTCACTATTTGAAAGTACTTCATATGCTTCACTAATTTCTTTAAACTTTTTTTCTGCATTAGGTTCTTTGCTACGATCAGGATGATATTTCATAGCAAGACTACGAAAAGCACGTTTGATTTCTACTTCAGTTGCATTACTTGGAACACCTAAAATTTCATAATAATTTTTTTTACTCATAAAAAGAATTTTAGCACTCTTTTACTTGAGTTGCTAAAAAACATTTACTAATTATTTAGAAATTAAAGCATAAAAATTGAAACTTAATTTAGTTAAAAAAATAAAGATTTTATTATTAAGTTTTAACCAAAAATTTTCTTAGTAGTTTTAAATGAGATTTTTGCTACTTCTCTTAATTTCTTTTTGCCATGTATAGCAACAAATTTTTTTGTTGTTTGATAAACACTAGCATTTACCCCAAGTGGAAATTCCATATTTCAAAGTTCATTTTGTTGTTCCATTAACTTTAATAATTTAGCTCGGGCAATGATTGATGCAGTCGAAATTGTTAAGTTCATTTTTTCACCATGTTCAATTAATTCATATTCACTTGCAATTGGTCTAACATGTTGAAAGTCCTGTACAACTTTTTCAACATAAATATCAAATTTTCTTTGATTAACAAAACCATCAATTAAAACTTTATCAACAAAAATTTTTCTATGTTTGAGTTTGGCAAAAAGTGCATTAATGTTCTGTAAGTGTAATAAAGTTTTAAGTTCATGTGCATTATAATTTTCATCAGTTAACTGATTATATGCTTCTTGATTTATATAGTGTGTCCTTGATATAACTAGTGGTTTAATTTCTTTAACCATTTCCAAGATTCTTTGATTACTTATTTTTTTTGAATCTTTAACACCTAACTTTTTAATTTTTGAATAATGTGCTGGAGGTATGAAGACTGCACCAACTACAAGTGGTGTTAAATAATCACCAACACCAGTTTCATCAGCACCAACAATATTTTTAAAAGGGGGTTTTTTCATAATTTAAATTATAAATAAGATTATTGAAAAAGTTTGTGAAACCTATTTAAATTATGATCCTCAAAAATGATTTTATAAAGTGTATAAATTATTGGTAGTTTAACTTTTTTTTGGTGAGCAAAATAATGAAAATACTTAATAGCATTTAAACCTTCTACTGTATGTGTTTTGGCAAAATCTTTATTACCAGTTTTAATAAATTCTCTACCAAAACGTCTATTTCGTGATAGATCTGAATTTGCAGTAAGATAAATGTCACCCAAGCCACTTAAACCTATAATAGTTTTTTTATTCCCACCAAAAGCAAAACTAAACCTTTGCAATTCTTCAATTGCTTTGGTTAATAAAATTGCTAGAGTGTTAAAACCTCATTTTAGTTCTAAAACCATACCAAAAGCAATTGCCAAAGTGTTTTTATAAATTGAACCTAGTTGTACTCCAACAACATCTTTTTCCTGAAAAAGTTTAAAATATTGCACTTTAAAAAGTCGTTTTATCTCATTGAAAATAGGTTTAGATTTAGTTGCTAAACATACATGTGTGGGCATTTCTAACACTATTTCACTAGCATATGATGGGCCTGCCATAGTAGCAACACCTGAAATAAAGTTGTTTCGAAATGCTAATTTATTAAAAACTTCATGAATAAAAGGTATATTTTTTGAATAAAAGCCTTTTGTTAAATTAACAATTATTGCCTTTGATTTTAAATTCTGCTCAATTTCTGCAGCAATTTTACTAATTGCAATTGTAGGTACAGCAATGAAAATATATTTAACATTTTTTAAAACTTCGGGCAAATTATTACTAGTTTTAAATTTTGGTAATTTAGTTTGCTCTGAAAAATATTTAAGATTTTGACCTAAACTTAGCTGTTCTAACTCTTTAGCATTAATACCATAGATAAAAACATTCTTATTACCTGATTCTACTAAAACTTTAGCAATTGCAGTTCCAAAACTTCCTGAACCTATAATAACAATTTTATTTTGCTTCATTAAAAACTCCTTTTTGCTTATTTTTAATAATTAGTTTAAGTGGTACTCCTTCAAAGTCAAAATGTTTACGAAGTTGGTTTTCAAGATATCTTTGATAACTAAAGTGTAAATAGTTTTTATTATTAACAAAAATAACAAATGTAGGACTTTTAGTAAGAATTTGCTTGATAAAAAAAATGCTAACTTTTTTATGCTTATATGTTGGTGGTGGTTGAATTAATTGTGCATCCATGACAACTTGATTTAATAAATTGGTTTTAATCTTTTTTTGTAAATTCTCTTCAACAAGCAAAATTGTTTTTTTTAACTTTTCCAAGTTAAAAAATGTTTTGGCTGAGATAAAAATTATTGGGGCTCAAAGTAAAAATTTAAATTTTTCTTTTAATTGAGATGTTAAAGAGTTGATTTTTATTGGTGTTAACAAATCTTGCTTGTTAATAGCCAAGATGATTGCTTTATTACTTTCAAGTGCATAACCAGCAATCCTTGTGTCAAAGTTACTAATTTTTTCTGTGCCATCAATAACTAAAATGGCAATATCAGTAGTTCTTAAGGCATTCATTGCCCTGGCAAGGGCATAATGATCAATACTTTGAATAAGTTTATATTTCCGTTTGATGCCAGCAGTATCAATAAGCAAAAAGTCTTTGTTATCAATCTTAAGATTTATATCAATAACATCTTTGGTAGTGCCAACAATTTCTGAAACTATTGCTCTTTGTTCTCCAGCAAAAGCATTCAAAAGTGAAGATTTACCCACATTGGGTTTACCAATAATAGTTAACTTAGTTAAATTTTTAGTTGCTTTATCCTTAAGATCTAAATGTTTAATTAATTCATCTAAAAGATCACCAATGCCAATACCATGAATAGCAGAAATTGCAAAAACATCAAAACCTAAATTATAAAAATTAGAATCTAAAGTTTGCTTGCCTTCTGATTTATTAACTACTAAAAAAAGTTTTTTATTTGCCTTACGTAATAATGAAGCAATGTAATAATCTTGTTTTACTAGCCCCATTTGAGCATCAACAACTAAACAAATTACTTGGGCATCCTCAATAGCAATATCGACTTGAAGCTTAATTTTTTCAGCCAAAGGCACTTTTTCAATTACTATTCCACCTGTATCAATCACAATAAAATTATGATTAGACCAAGAGACATCATAATAAAGTCTATCTCTTGTAGTACCAGCAACTTTATCAACAATTGAAACGCGTTTGCCAAAAAGACGATTAACCAATGAAGATTTACCTACATTGGGCCTTCCAACAATAGCTACAAGATTTTTAATCATTTGCTATTTTATTATAAATTATGCCTTAGAAATTATGCCAAGTATTTCTTCAATGCTTTCTGCAATAGTTGAATTAGTTGTATCAATAGTAAGATAATCCTTTGTTTTTCTAAGTGGTCCAAATTTACGGTTAATATCTTCATTATCACGTTTCTTAATTTTTGCTAAAGTTTGTTTAAAATCTAACTTAGATGTTAGTTTCATAGTTTTCATAATTCTTTCAGCTCTAACTTTCTCTTCGGCAGAAATATAAAACTTAAAGTTTGCTTTTGGTAAAACTACTGATCCTATGTCCCTTCCTTCCATAACTAAACCTGGATCTTTTGCTAAATGTTTTAGTTTCTTAACACAATATTCACGTACTTTTTGATACTTAGCAACTAAAGAAGTTAAACGTGAAATTGAAAGGGATTTTAATTTTGAGTTATCTATTTTATGACCATTTATTTTTATCTGACCATTTTCTAATAATGAGAAGTCATTTTTCTTAAAAACATTGCAAACTAATTCTTCATTTTTTACATTAATTTTTTGCTGATCTAACTCATATGCAATAGCACGATATATTAAACCAGTATTAAAATACTTGAGAGAAAGTCTGTTAGCTAGAATTTTTGAGATTGTAGACTTGCCTGAACCAGCTAATCCATCAATAGCAATATTAATTTTTTTATCTACATATCCCTTCAATTTTTTAATTATATTAAAACTAAATAAATTTAAGAAAAAAAACTTAAAATGAACTAGATTTTTAGCAATAACTTTAATTTTAATAGAAAAAAACAAGTTAATTTGTTTTCAAATATATACAACTTGAAAAAATAAACTAAATGCTAACTTATTTAAATGTTCTTAATAAAGAAACCAATGTGATTAAAACAAATCTTAAATATTTAAAAAATAATTGCAGTTATGTCTACTTTTATCACATTCAATAATGGAAAAATTATACATTTTTTAGTTTTAGATTGAATTTTTTATGCTACAAAATCTCCAATAACTGCAATTAAAAGAGTTTTTTAATACTTTTCATTGACATAGATATTAGATTAATTTAAAGAGATTGGTTGAGAGATAACAATTAATTAGTTACCCAAGACCCAGTTTCATATGTCATCAATCATATTCAAAAATAAGTTTGATTAAAAGGATTAATGAAATATGTCAAACAACAAAAAAAGTTTGGATAAAGCAAAACGTAAAAAAAATGATGAATATTACACACTTTTAACTGATATTGAAAAAGAATGTAAAAAATACAAAGAATACTTTAAAAATAAAATCATAATTATGCCTTGTGATGATCCTGAGTTAATTCCAGCTTTAAAAAATCAATGACCACCAGAAAAAAGAGCATCTCAATTTTGAGTATATTTTCACAAAAATTTTGAGCATTTAAAATTAAAAAAAATAATTGCAACACATTATGATGAAAATGCTGGAGCATATGGAATTGAATATCAAGGTGGCAATGACAATGATATAAACAATTTTAAAAAAATAAATTTAAATGGTGATGGTGATTTTAGATCAAAAGAAATTAAGAAACTTATAAAAATTTCTGACATAGTTATTACTAACCCGCCATTTAGTTTATTTAGAGAATTTGTTAATCAAATAATATTAGAACAAGAGAAAAAAGTATTAATTATAGGAAATAAAAATGCTTATAGTTACAAAGAAATATTTAGACTTATACAAAAAAATAAAATATGGGTGGGTTATTCAAAACCTAAAAGTTTTATTACAATAATTGATAATAACAAAGTTATAGAAACTAATAATATTCAAGGTTTGGCTCGTTGATTTACTAATCTAAAAGTTAATAAAAGACAAGAAAATATTGAATTGTGAAAACCATATAATTCTAATGAATATCCTAAATATGATAATTACAATGCAATTAGTGTAGATAAAGTTAATGAAATCCCAAAAGATTATATGGAGTCTATTGGCGTACCTATCACTTTTTTAGATAAATATAACCCAAAACAATTTAAGATTCTAGGTGCTACTCAAAATTGAGATGTTGGACAAGTTAAGTTAAATGGAAAGAAAAAATATGCCAGACTTATTATCAAAAGAATAAATTAGGTATATAAGATGAAAATTAATGAAGCAAAAATTAAAGTCAAAGATCTTGTTAAAGGTTATTTTAACAATGAAATAAATGGTGTATTTTCAATGGATGGTAATTTAAATATTAGACCAGCTTTCCAGAGAGAATTTGTTTACAAGGATAAACAAAGAGATGAAGTTATTAGAACAATATTAAAAGGTTTTCCACTTAATGTAATGTATTGATCTGAAAATAAAGATAAAAAAACATATGAAGTATTAGATGGGCAACAAAGAACAATATCAATATGTGAATATGTAAAAAATAACTTTTCTATTTTATTTGAAGAAAAAATCTGCTCATTTAGTAATTTGCCTAATGACATTAAAGAAAAAATATTAAATTATGAACTATTTATATACAAATGTAAAGGTAAAGAATCTGAAAGACTTGAATGGTTTAAAATTATTAACATTGCTGGTGTAGAGTTATCAAGACAAGAATTAAGAAATGCAATCTATCCTGGACCTTGATTGGAGAATGCAAAGAATTTTTTTTCTAAATCACAAGGGACAGCAATAAAATATGCGAATGGATTAGTTAGTGGAAAAGTTAATAGACAAGAAATATTGGAACTAGCACTAAAATGAATTTCTCATTATCAAAATTCTACTATTGAAAAATATATGTCTAATTACCAATTAAAAAAAGAAGCAAAAGAACTAAAAGAGCACTTTAAAAAAGTAATTGATTGATCTAAAGAATTGTTTACTGAAATTAGAACAGAAATGAAAAGTGTAGATTGAGGAAGTTTATATAAGTCACATCATAAAAATATATTTAGTGACTTAAAAAAGAAGGAGATTAATGAAGAAGTTAGAAAGTTAATGATTGATGATGAAGTAAAAAATAAGAAAGGGATATATAGTTATGTTCTAAATAGAGATGAAAAAGATCTTAATCTAAGAAAATTTGATAATAATATCAAAAGAGAAGTTTATGAAAAACAAAATGGAAAATGTAAATTATGTCTAAAAACATTTGAGATCAATGAAATGGAAGCAGATCATATAGACCCATGATCTAAGGGTGGAAAGACTATAAAAGAAAATTGTCAAATATTATGTGCTAGTTGTAATAGAAGAAAGTCATATAAATAATTTTAGAGTTTAATTTAAAGAAGCAAATACCAAAAATAATAAAATCAAAGGTATAAAAATTTTTTTATTTAATTTTTTTAATTTTAGCAGTAGCAATATTATTGTTAATTGTCATTATGGCATAGGTTCTACCACTTGTACTTCTTGGTAAACTTATTGAACCTGGACAAATTAAAAGAATGTTATTTTTTTCTTTTACATAAGGGATGTGTGTGTGACCATGAATTAGAATATCAACATTTTCTAAACTAGCTACTTTTAAAGGTTTCTTTTGGTGATTATGAAGATAAATATTTCTTGTGTGCCCATGTAAAATAAAGAACCTAAATTTAGCATAAATAAATTTTTGCTCCAAAGGCAAATCAGAAAAATCATTGTTGCCTTGAATTGCATAATCAAAACGATTTAAAATTCATGTTTTTGGAAGTTCTGAATCGCCCAGATGAATAGCAAGATCATACACTTCTGAATTTAAAATTGTATCTACTGTTTTAGCATCACCATGATTATCAGAAATTAGAAGAATTTTTAACATTTATTATCAAAGAGATTTTACACATAAAAAATCTAATTTGCACTTGAAAGTTTAGTTTTTCTTTGAAAAAAGATAACTTTTTTCTTAACCAAAATTTTGTCAAATTTTGTTAAATTATTAATTTGTTCTAAACTCCAACTAGATAAGTTAAAAATTTTTAACAACATAGACATCTTATTTGGCATCACAATAGAAAAATAAACACCTAAAGCATAAATACCATGAAGAGCAATATTTAAAACTTGCATTAAACTACTTTTATCATTTTTTAACTTTCAAGGTTTAGTTAAATTTAAGTAATAATTTAATTCATCAGATAATTTAAGGGCAACTGTAAATGCTGTATTAACCTGATAGTTATCAAATGAATTAATAAAATCTTTTTTAGAAGCAAGAATTTTATCAATCATCTTTTTATTATTTTGATTAATAATTTTTTGATGCTTAATTGGTACTTTAAAATTACTAATGATTAAACTTAAAGTTCTTGAAATTAGGTTACCAAAATTATTAACTAAATCAGTATTATAAACATTCCTTAATTTTTGAAGATCAAAGGCACTATCTTCATTAAGATTTATTTGAGTTACAAGGTAATACTTTAAAGTTTCATTTGCAAATTCTTGAAGAAGAATTTTCGGATCAATAACATTACCTTTTGATTTAGACATTTTGCCTTCTTTAGTGATAATTCAGCCATGAGAAAGAATTTTAGTAGGTTGGGGTAAATTTAAGGCTTTTAAAATTATGGGTCAATAGATACAATGAAATCTAGTAATTTCTTTACCAATTATATGTACTCTTTCTTCACTATGAAGTCAATACTTATCAAAGTTGCCTAAATTCTTACTATTATAACCTAAGACATTAATATAGTTAGCAAGTGCATCAATCCAAACATAAATAATATGTTTAGGATTTTCAAGTACTGGAATACCTCATGTAAATGTTGTTCTTGTAATTGAAAAATCCTTTAGTCCCTGTAATAAAAAATTTTTTTTAAGTTCATTAACAACTTTTTTGGGCACAATAAAATCTTTTTCATTAAATTTGGTTAATAACCATTTTGTAAAAGCATTTGCCTTTAAAAAAAAAGATTCTTCACTAATTTTTTCTAATTTATGGTTTGAAACTGGGTGATAGTATTGTGAGTTAACTTTTTTTACTTGTCTTTCTGTTAAAAATTCTTCATCATAAACTGAATAAAAACCTTTATAAATACCTTTATAGATAATTTTCTTCTGAAAAAGTGTAGAAAAAATTTTTTGAACAGATTTTTTATGTCCTAAGTTAGTTGTGCGTGAATAAAAATCATAATCAATGCCCATCTGTTTTCAAAACTTTTGAAACAAGTTGGACATTTTATTCACATATTCTTGTTCTTGGCAATTTGCTTCTTTAGCTTTTTGTTGAATTTTTTGTCCATGCTCATCAACACCAGTAGTTAACTTGGCATCATAACCTCTAAGTTTTTTATAATTACGAATAACTCATGCTAAAGATACTGTGAAAACATGTCCAAGATGCAAGTTACCAGTGGGATAAAAAATTGGTGTGGTGATATAAAAAGTTTTACTTGGCATTTTTGATCTTTTCCTTCAAAGGATAATAAAGTTTTCTAACTTTAGCATTGTAACTATGTTTATTTTTATCAAGATTGTGAAGATAAATGTTTGGTAAAAATTTTGTGCCCCAACCAGACATAAATCTTGCTTCAATCAAAACTAAATTAGATTTCTGGTATTCTCTTGGATGTACAAATTGAATCTTTTTAGGTTCAAATTTATATTTACGCATTAATTCTATTGCATCAACTAATCTTTCAGTTGCTAAAACTATAGTTAGATAACCTTTTTGTTTAATAATTTTGCTAGAATTTTTAATAATGTCTTCTAAAGTTATCAAAATTTCATAAGTAGCAATTAATTTTGCTTTAGTTGTCTTCTTTTTTATAAAGTTATTTAATTTATAAAATGGGGGATTACAAACAATGACATCATATTTTGGTAAATTCTTTTGGCAATGTTCTAAATAAAATTTATTAAAATCTTGCTGAATCAAGTTAATTTGATTACTTTTGTTATTCAAAGTAAAATTTTCTTTAGCAATTTGACATGCTTTTGCTTGAATTTCAATAGCATCAATTTTTAAGGTTTTTGATCTTTCTGCAATAAAAATAGCTAGTGCACCATTATTAGTACCAATTTCTAAAATAAGTTTAGTTTTAGCATTAATAGTTACAAAGTTGCCTAGCAAAATTGTATCAATTGAATAATTAAACATTGACTTGTCTTGGTAAATATTTAAACTTGAACTAAAACCAAGTGAATTTTTAACCAATTTTTTCATAACCATTAATTAGTGAATTATACTAAAAACATTAAAAAAGGTGTATGAATGCCTTTTGATTAAAGTAAAAATATCAAACTAAATTAATTATTTAATTACTTTAGTTACTTCTTTTATAAAAATCTCTAATGGTTGATATTCAATTCCTCGATAAACTTCAACACCATCTTTAAAAATTAAAAATGTAGGTATTCTTAAAATATTGTAAATAGTATCTCTTTTTCTTAGAATTTTAGCTTCTTCTGCATCTATCTGATAAAAGTCTATGGCTTGTTTTTCAAACTTATGACTTAACTTTTCATAAATAGGTGCCATCATGCGACAATCACCACATCATGTAGTAAAAAACTCTACCATTACTACACCATTATCTTTAATTTTTTCAAATTCTGTTAATGTTGTTTTCTTAATCATTCAAACCTCTTTTAAATTAATTCTACATCTTGGAAGGAGATTTAAATTTTTTTAATTTAAAAAATCTTTTAAGTGTAGTTTTGTTTAACAGCTTTAATAATGTTTTTAACTTCTTTATTAGAAATATATGCTGATTGTCCACGTAAAATATTTTTACCATAAAGAGAGAGCAACATATCACCATCACCAAGAAGTTTCTCAGCTCCTACTTGATCTAAAATTACTTTTGAATCAACACTTGAAGATACTAAAAAAGCAATTCTTGAAGGGATATTTGCTTTAATGACACCAGTTATGACATTTATTGAAGGTCTTTGAGTAGCAATAATTAAATGAATACCCACTGCACGTGATTTTTGTGTTAAACGTTGAATTGAAGTTTCAACTGCTTTACTAGCAACACTCATTAAATCAGCAAGCTCATCAATAACACAAACTATGTATGGCAACTTAGTTGGACTTTCTTGATTATATTCTTCAATATTTTTAACAAACAATTTAGACATTTTTAAATAACGTTTTTCCATTTCATCAACTAAACTTGCTAAAACAATAGCTGCTTTTCTTGCATCTGTAATTATTGGTGTTAATAAATGTGGTAAATTATTGAAAAAAATAAATTCAACAATTTTAGGATCAATTAAAATAAGTCTGAGTTTGTTTGGACTAGTTCTTATAATCAATGAAGCCAAAATAGTATTAATTGCTACTGATTTACCTGAACCTGTTGCACCTGCTACTAAAAGGTGTGGAGTCTTATTAATAGCAAAATTAATTGCTTCACCATTTGTAGTTTTGCCAAGTGCTACCATCAAAGGTTTATGAGGGTGTTTTTGATCCATATTTTGAAATACTTCTTTAAAACTAACAATTTTTGTTTTGCTATTTGGGATTTCAAGTCCAACAACAGATTGACCTATGATGGGTAGTTCCATACGCAAACTATGAGTTGCTAAGGTCATTTTAATATTTTTTTCAATTTGACTAAATCTTTTTAAATTTACACCTGCACCAGGTTTAATAATAAATTTTGTTAAAGTAGGTCCTGAGTTTGTTTTAATGACTTTTGCATCAAGTTTAAAAGTAGTAAATAACTTATGTAGTTTGTCTATTTTCTTATCAATTTCTAATTTAAAATCGCTATCAAATGTATCTTTGTTATGTTCCTTTAAAATAGTTTCAGGATTAATCTTAGTGTAATTAGATTTAGATAATGTTAAAGTGTCAAAAATATTACTAATTTTGTTTTGCTTTTTAACATTATTATCAGGGGCATTATTTAAAAAACTATAGTTTTGTGTTTTAACTAAAAGATTCTCTTTAATTTTGGGACTATTATTTTGTTTTAAAAAATTGCTATTTGCTTTTAAATTATTTTCAGCTTCTAAATTTGACTTAATATTGTGCTCTTTATTTTTTGAAATTGCTTGCTTTTTATGTTTAATTAAAGCTTGCTTAGATTTTAGTTTATTTATCAAAATTAAAAGGTTTTTGGGTAATGAATAAAAAATTAAACCCAAGGCTAAAATAAATCATAAAACTGAAATCACCTTACTGCCAATTACAGTCACCATCATAGTTATCAAACTTCAAAGGAAATTGCCAATTAGTCCTGAATGGTTACTATTTGGAATTCAAAAGCCAAACTTATTATTAGGTTTTTGATAATTTTTTCATCAATTTTCAAAAGTTAAAGTTCAAAATCTACTACCTGTTTGTGAATTATCATTAGAGCTAAGTTGCAAATCTTCAACTCACAACCAACTATTTAATAAAAAAATTAGACTAAAGGCAAAAAACCAATATTTCCAAGAATTAATTTTAATTAGCTTTGAAAAATTAAAATATTGTGGATATAAAATCTTTAGAGAATAAAAAATGACAAAAAAATAAAAAAGCGGATTTAGAATGCCAAATAACATACCAATAGTGTAAGCATGCATACTACTTATAAAAGGCAAAGGTACAAAAGCAAAAACTTGAAGTATTGTTGCAAAAAGAAGTGCACTAAGTGCCAAAATTTTATTTTTTCAAGAAAAATTTTTATATTCTACTTTTTTTTTAATCATTAATTATCATTTTACTATTTCAAAACTTTATACAATCACTAAATTTCACAAAAAGTTATCACTACCATTGGTTCTTTATCAATCATTTTAAGAAAAATTTTTTGAACTTTGTTTTTTATTTTATTCTGAATAGTTTTGTAACTTTCACCTTTTTCAGCTAAAAAAATTGCTTTAATTTTGTTTTTAAGTAATGTAAGTGTATCTTTTTTAATTGTTTCAGGAATGATAAAACCAACATTGTTAATTTGCATATCACTAATAATCTTTTTGTCTTTACCATCTACTAACATAGCAATGGTGATAACTCCTTCACGTGAAAGTTTTTCTCTTTCACCAACTACACCATAAGATAAATCACCAATACCAAAACCATCAATTATGGTGTCACCAATTTCTTTAATTTTTTTACTTACCCAATTGCTTTTGCCATCTTTAAAGCTAATAATTTGTCCATTATTCAAGTTAATAGTTTTAACAAATTTATAGTTTTTAATAGCAATTTTTTCAGCAATTGCTAAATACCTATATAAACCTGAAATTGGTAAAAAACACTTAGGTTTTAAAGTTTTTACAACTTGAGCAATATCATCACTTGCAGGGTTGAATTTATAATATTCTTTTTCAGAAATATCATAAATTCTTTTTAAATTCCTAGCAACTAAATTAAGTGTTTCAGCAGCAAGTTTTTCAAAACCATTGATAGGTGGCGCGATCATTATCATAGTATCTGTGGGTTTAAATTTTAAGAAAATATCATTTTTTTCAGCAATTCTTAAAAATCTTTGGTAAATCCTTTCACCTGTACCAGTAACTAAAACAACAGCATTTTCATTTTTTCTAATCATCTTATAACTAACTATTTTGGGTAGTCTAAGTTTAGGATTGTTTCGTTGATAAATTTTTAAAAGGGTTGAATAAACACGACCATATGGAATAACAACTCTATTTGTTTCTAAAGCTAAATCTAAAATTTCTTGTAGGGTATACATTTCTTCATTATAGGCCCCAACAACTATGCGATGGTTGCTTGGTGTAGCTTTAAAAGGTTTCTCAATAATAGGTCTAATTGAACTTTTTGTAAAAGCTTGCCCAAGAAAGGCAGATCTACCACTTTCAAGCATTAAAGCTAAAAGACCTTTTTTTGAAATGGATTTGCTAATTTTTTCTAAATCGGTTTCACCAAAATTAGGTAATTTCCCCAAAATAAAATTAGACATATAAATAATGTCACCATCAACTGTAGAAAAATTAAAACCTAGTGAACCTGGAATAGAATGTGCCAAGGGAAAACTTTTAACAACTACATCGGCAAAATGTAAATTGGATTTTATGACAACAGTTTTATACTCACTACGTTTTATCTTGTATTTAATTAGTCTTTCATTGATTACTTCAATGGTGAATTTAGAAGCATAGATTGTTAAACCTTTGATTGCCATAACTAGTCATGGTAATGCTGCAAATGCTTCATCATGACCATGTGAAATAAAAATACCACAAATTTTTGCTGAGTTTTCTTTTAAATAATCAAAATTTGGAATAATTGTGTCTACACCCAATTTTGAAACTATTGGTCTTTTAATACCAGTCTCAACAATAAAAATTTTGTTGTTAACTTCAACTAAATAACAATTTTTCCCATTTTCATCTTGGCCACCTAAGGCAAAAATATTAATAAGTGCCATAATTTAATACACTCCTTTTAAAACTACTTTAAATTATCATTTAAAAAAGGTAAGCAAAAAAATATAATCTATAAACTTGTTAGCATTATAACATTATAAGATAGTTAAAATAATAGCGAAAGTCTTTTTATTTTATTGAAGTAATTTTAATGAACCATTTTTTAGATCATCAATATTCATAATTAATTCAAATTGATAATATACTTGTTCAAGTGAGTTTTTCATCTTTCTTAAACCAATTCCATCAGTAATTAATAAAAATTTCATTTGAAAATTATTTATTTTCTTATTAAGTTGATTAATACTAATTTGACAATTTTTATAAGCTTGGATAACTTCTATTTTTGAACCAGAGGAATTAAAAAAATTAGTTTGAACAACATAAATGGTTTTGCTAGTTTTAATCACAAAATCAAATTTTTTAGATAATGGCGATTGTGTGCAAATGTTAATTTGAAAATTTGATTTTAAAAATTTTTTAAAATTAATTTGTTTTCAATAAACCACTTGGGTGGTTTTTACTAAAGTTTGCAAAAATTCTTCTACTAAAATTTCCATCATTTTGCCTGAACGGTTTTTTCTTGCATTTGAATCTAAACCTACTTCAATCCCAAGATAATAAGAAAACATATCCACTTTTTCAAAACTTTTGAAGATTTCATAAAAACCAATTTCATCCAAAAATTTAAATGCTTCAGCAATTGAAACAGAATTATGATTAAATTTACCCACTTTTTTACTATTGCTTAATACAACAAGTTTGTTAGGGCGAATTGCAGATAATAATGGCACAAGCTCTATTTTACTTTTGTCTTTTTCTAAGATATTTTTTAACTTAAAATTAAATTCTTTTTTAGATACAACTCCAAGTTGTTTGATTAGATCTTTGAACTTACTAATTTTTTTAATAACCTTAGCATAATCTGTGTAATATTTTCTGGGTTGAATATTAACTTCTTGAATTGTTTTAAGAAAAGTTTTAAGACTTTTCTTTTTAAACATAGTTTCTCACTATTAATTCTTCAACTTTACCACGACCATTACCATTTGAATTTATTGATCTTTTAGCTGAAATTTTTTCAATTCAAAATTTTTGAAAGAGTTTGTTGACTAGTTTAGTATTGTGATTAGACAACATAAACTTAACCCCTCTAGCATCTAAGTTTTGGCATACTTTAGCTAAACGTTTTTGTTCTTGATGTTTAAAGCCGTTTTTATGATAGGCATCAAAGCCTTGTTTATCTTTTTTGTAATCATATGGAGGGTCAAAATATACAAAATCACCTTTTTTTGCATTTGCCACTGTGCTTTCAAAATCTTGGTTTAAAATGTATGAATGAGAATTTCTAAAATAATTAGAAACAGTTTTTAGGTTTTCATAGTTAAAAAGTTTAATAGATGTTTTTTTATTTGATGGGACATTGAAATAACCTTGAGAATTTACTCTATACATACCATTAAAACCAGTTTTATTTAGGTAAATAAATCTAATGGCAATTAAAAGTTTTGTTAAGTCTGTAAATGTGCTAATTTGATTATTTAACTTTGTAAAATTACGATCATAATCACGAATATTTTTGAATAAATCTTGTGAGTGAAGTTTTTCAAATAAATCTAAAAAATGTGTTAAATCATCAAATTTAGATTTAATTATTTGATAAGTTATTATTAATTCTTGATTCAGATCAGAAATAGTAAACTTTTTAGGCTTAAGAGCAAAGAGTAGTGCTCCACCACCTACAAATGGCTCATAATATCTTTTGAATTTTTTAGGTACTCTAGCAAGAAGTTCATTAATTATTTGTCTTTTACCACCTACACACTTTAAAGGTGGCTTTAAATGTTTCAAATTTAATTTAAAACCTTTTTTTTGAACAAACTTTTGTTTTATGAATTTTTTAACCTTAAAAAATAGTAAATAGTAATTATTTTTGCTTAAAACAATTTTTTAGTTCTAAAAAAACTTATAAAATAATTAATATAAATGAGTAAAGTAAATTTAAAAAAATTCATAAAACAAAAGTTAAATTCAATCTAAAGAAAATAAAAACTAGAAATAATTAAAAAAACTCATAAAATGGAAAATAATTTTATTTTTTGACTAAAATTATATATAGGATAAAAAAGAATGATATTTATCCTGAATTTGAATTGAGAGGAAAAATGGAAAATTTGTATATTTTTCTAGGTGAATTACTAGGAACTATGTTTTTGATTACCTTAGGTAATGGTGTAGTTGCTAATGTTGTTTATAAAAATACCAAAGGCACAAAAGGTGGTTGAATTGTTATTACTGCTGGATGAGGCTTTGCTGTTTTTTTGGCAGTAGTAATTAGTAATGCATTTGGAACTGGTGGACATATAAATCCAGCAATTACTTTTGGTGAGCTTGCAAAGGGTGGCTTTGATGACAATATTATTAGATTTCCAATTTATTTAGGTGGTCAGATTATTGGGGCAGCTATAGGTCAAATTTTAGTAAACTTGGTTTACTGAAAACACTTAAGAGAAAATGAACAAGATATGGTAAGAGCTACTCATTGTACTTCACCAACTCACAAAAATAGTTTTATAAACTTTGCTGGTGAATTTGTAGGTACTATGGTTTTGGCATCAATGGCATTTGTGTTAACAACTTCATTTGTTAATTTAGTTGAAACTAATAACTGGACAACAAGTACACCTGAAAATGTTAGAAAAATTTTAGATGGGTTATTAAGATTTGTTGGTCCTATCACTATGGGTATTGTAGTGTTTTCAATTGGTTTATCACTTGGTGGGACTACTGGATATGCTATAAATCCTGCACGTGATCTTGTGCCAAGAATAGTTTACTGATTGCAACCAAAATTAGTCAAAGTAGCTGGTCAAGAAAAAGTAGATGCACAATGAGGGTATTCTTGAATCCCAGTAGTAAGTCCGATTGCAGCAGCAAGTTTAGTTGGTGTTTGTTTTAGAATCTTTAATATTAGTTAATATTTTAATTTAGAATGTTAAAAGACAATTATGACTACAGTGTTGTTATTATTGGTGGTGGCATTATTGGGGCTACTATAGCCTATGAATTGTCTAAATATAAGATAAAAACAATACTTTTAGAAAAAAATATCCTTTTTGGTGATGAAACTAGTCGTGGTAATTCTGGAGTTGTTCATTGTGGTTTTGATGCCAACCCTGATAAATTAACTGGAAAGTTTAATATGCCAGGAAATAAAATTTGAAGAGAAGAAATTTTCAAAAAATTGGATTTTCCACGAAAAAAAGTAGATTCAATTGTTATGGGTTTTGATAAAGAAGAAATGCAAATAGTTGAAGATCTATATCAAAGAGGATTAAAAAACAAAGTCAAAAAAGAAAACCTAAAAATTCTAAATAGGACAGAACTTTTGTTAAAGGAACCAAACCTAAATCCTAAAGTTTTAGGTGGTTTAATGTGTGATACATCATGAGTAATTGATGTACCAAGTGCTACTCTGGCAATGATAAATTTTGCCAAAAAACATAACTTATCATCAATGAACTTGTCAGAAGTAACTAATATTGAAGTATTAGATGATCATTTTGTGGTCACAATTAATGGTAAGAAGAAAATAACTTGTAAAAATATTATTAATGCTGCTGGACATAATGCAGATAAAATTGCAGATCTAGTTAGCAAAAATGATTTTAAGTTAAAAGCTCGTAGAGGGCAATATCGTGTTTTATCAAAAGATCTTAAGTATAAAGTTAATTCAGTTTGTTTTTTAGTGCCAAAAATTTATGGTAAAGGTGTAGTTGTTGCACCAATGGTGGATGGTCGAACCTTAGTTGGACCAACAGCTGAAGAAGGTATTGCAAAAGAAGATGTTAATTTAGTAACTCATGAGCAATATGAAGTAATTGGAAAAACAGGTAAAAAAATTGTTCCAAAACTTGAAATTGAACGTACTGAAATAACTTTTGCTGGTTCAAGGCCTATTGATATTGAAACAAATGATTTTATTGTTCGTTTTGCTAAAAATAATAAAAATTTTATAAATGTTGCTGGGACAAAATCACCTGGTATCTCTTCTGCTCCTAAAATAGCTTTAGAAGTGATTGAATTATTAAAACAAAATGGAACAAAGTTAATTAAAAAATAAGGAAGAAAATGGAAAAAGAAAAAAAATATATTTTAACTATTGATGAAGGCACTTCATCATGTCGGGCAATTGTGTTTGATTATGATGGAAAAGGTGTTGGAATTGCTCAGAAAGAGTTTACTCAATATTTTCCTAAATCTGGTTGAGTAGAACATGATGCAATTGAAATTTGAAATACTCAAAAGAAAAATATTTTGCAAGCAATTAAGCATGCAAAAATAAATGTAGAGGATATAGAAGCAGTAGGAATTACCAACCAAAGAGAAACAATTGTAGCTTGAGATAAAACAAATGGTATTCCTGTCTATCATGCAATTGTTTGACAAGATGGTCGTACATCTAAAGAGTGCGACAAAATGATTGCTAAGGGTTATCAGAAAAAGTTTAAAGATAAAACTGGTTTAGTAATCAACCCATATTTTTCAGGTACAAAACTAAGGTGAATTCTAAAAAATGTGCCAGAGGCAAAAAAACTAGTTAGTGAAGGGAAATTACTAGCTGGAACAATTGATACTTGATTAATTTGGAAATTAACAAATGGTAAAGTTCATGCAACTGATGTGTCAAATGCTTCAAGAACTTTGTTGTTTAATATTCATACTCAAAAATGAGATGATGAAATTTTAAAACTACTAGAAATTCCTAAAGCTATTTTGCCAGAGGTGAAAGCATCATCAGATCACTATGGTAGCATAGATCTAACTTCACTAGAAATGGGACATAAGAATGTAGATGTGCCAATTACTGGTGTAGTAGGTGATCAACAAGGTGCACTTTTTGGACAACTATGTACCAATGTAGGTGATTTAAAAAATACTTATGGAACTGGTTGCTTTACACTTGTAAATACAGGTACAAAAGCAATCAAATCAAAAAACAACTTACTAACTACAATTGCATGAAAAATTGGTAAAGAAAAAACTGTTTATGCTATTGAAGGCTCAGTATTTATTGCTGGAGTAGTTTTACAGTGATTACGTGATGCAATTAAAATTATTGATAATACTAGTTATACTGAAATGTACATTCAAGCAGCAAAAAAAGACCAAAAAATTTATATGGTACCTGCTTTTACTGGTTTGGGTGCACCATATTGAGATTCAAGTGCTAAAGGTACAATTTTTGGTATTGATAGAGGAACAACTAGAGCAGAAATTATCAAAGCTGCTGTAGAATCTATTGCTTATCAAAGTAATGATTTAATTGAAGCAATGTCTAAAGATATCAACAAAAAGATTGCTAAAATTGCTGTTGATGGTGGTGCATGTAAAAATAACTACATGATGCAATTTCAGGCATCAATTTCTGACATAGTAATTGAGCGTCCACAAAACATTGAATCAACTGCCTTAGGTGCAGCTTTCTTAGCAGGTCTAGCAACTGGTTTTTGAACTATGGAAAAAATCAAAGAAATCCATACTATTGAAAGAAAATTTGCTCCGCAAATTTCATCAGGTGAAAGGCAAAAACTTACCAAAGGTTGAAAAGAAGCTGTTAAGCGTACTTTAAACTGAACAAAAAGTATTGAATAAAAAACTAGGTTAAACATAAAAAACTAGGTTAAACATAAAAAACTAGGTTAAACATAAAAAACTCTTTGCTTATAACTAGCAAAGAGTTTTTTTATTTTTATCAATAAGCTTATTTAAATACTATTTAAGGCTATCTTAACCATATTTATTAAATGTCTTTCACGTGCAATGGGACCAATTTCTTCTTTAGTCACTAGACTATCTACAACTGTTAATAAAGTTGCTGCTTCTTTTTTATGCTTTTTAGCAATGCTAAAAATAGTACTAGACTCCATTGAAGCAACTTTAGCACCACTTAATTTAGCAATCTCAGTGTAGTGTAGATAATGATAAAATAAATCTGAACTATGTGCTCTGCCTTCTATAAGTTTAATGTTTAATCTTTTTGCTGTAGCCCTTAATTTATTTAACCATACTTCTGTAGGATAATAAATATTCCCAGTTTGCTTGTTTATTTGTCTAATGGAATAGTTTTCTGATCAAGCAGAAGTTACTAAAAAAATATCATAGACATTAATATCTTTGTAATAACTTCCACAAGTACCTACTCTAATAATTACATCAACATCGTAAAAATGATAAAGTTCATGTGCATAAATAGCAGCACTACCTACACCCATACCTGAACCACCTACTGAAACTTTTTTACCATTAAATTCACCAGTATAAATAAAAATATTCCTTACTGAATTAACCAACTTAACATTAGTTAAAAAAGTTTCAGCAATAAATCTTGCTCTTAATGGATCTCCTGGCATTAAAAATATTTTAGCAATTTCGCCTTTTTTAGCAGTGATATGTGGTGTCATAATTTAAAAAATCTCCCTTTTTTCTTTACTTTTTCATCATTAATTTTATAACAAATAAGAAGTATAGAAACTAGAATTAAAAAAATAGTTTTTACTATTCTAAAACATCAAATATTAAGTAAAAAATTACTAAATTCAAATTACTTTAGTTTCTTCTTTTTAAGTTTCTTTTTTTTAGATTGCTTTTTAATGATAAAGTGGTTAAGAATATTTTGAGCAATTGTGAATAAACCACCAAAAAATCAATAAACTTGCAAGCCTGCAGAAAAAATTAGTGCCATGAAAACAAAAATTAAACTCATGATGTTTTGGGTTTTATTAGCTTTTTTTAATGCTTCTTTTTGGTGAACATTGATTTTATGTTTATTACGTTTTTTATTTAATATTCTTGGTAAAAACATTGATAAGGCTTGAACTAAACCAACAGAAACTATTAAAGGCAAGTACTGAAATGCACCAGCAAATAATTTTCGTCATGATGTTGCAGAAAATTCTATCCCAAGTCAAGTTGTGGAATTAAAATGTGGAACACCAGCAATAACTCTTCACATAGCAATAAAAATTGGCATAGTTAAAAAAACATTAGCTAATGTACCTAAAGGCGAGACACCTTCTTTTTTAAACATTTCAGCTAGTTCTTGTCGTTTACGTTGTTGCATTTTTTTATTGCCTTTATAATTAGCATATTTGGCTTCAATAATAGCTCTTTTTGCTGATAATTCTTGTTGCTTTACTTGCTGTAAAGTTGCCTTAAAAGTTAAAAGGTAAGCAATAGATCTAACAATAACAACAATTAAAAATAAGGTGATAATTGATTCTCAACCATTTAAAAGTGGTAAACCAGAAGAAATCCCAAGAGTTAATTTAGAAAGAGGAAAAACAAATAAACCATAAAATGGACCTAATTTCCAGGCACTAGATCAATTGTAAACTGGTCTAAATTTGTTTCTATCATTTAAAGTAAATTTAAGTGGTGAATTTTTAGCATTTTCACCTAATGCACTAATAAACAAATTATCTTTTTTAAGATTTATATTAGGATCTATTCTATCAATTTCAATTATTTGATTTTGATGATAAATTTCTATTCCTGTTAAGTTCATTAGTTTTTTTACTTGTTTAACCCAAGATGTGAGCTTTATAATTTTTTGTGGTTCTGTTTTTTTATTTATTCTTTTGTTAGGATTAGTTTTTAATAATTCAAGTTCATCATAAATTTCATTATCATCAGATAATTTTTGATAAAGCCAGCTAAAAGTTAAAAGTTGAATGCTTTGTAATTGTTTATTTATAGCACCAGTATTTACTTCTAAGTTTTTATCTATTTTTATTTCTAAATTATTAAAAAGTACATCATTAGATTTATTTTTTTTATTAGAAATGTTTTGGTGTGCTCACAAACTAATTGGCTCCTTAGCAAATTTATATTTCTCTAAAACTGAAAGTGTTCTTGAGATTGTGTCTGAAAATACTAAGGGTTTGTCATTGTAGTAACTAATACTACTTTTAATTTTTTTGTTAGCAAAAGAAGTAGTTACATTATTTTCCAAAACACGAATAACATGAGTTTCAGATTTTCATTTTGAAATATCGCCATTAGATGTAGTAATTTCATTATGAACTTTTTTTAAATCTATTTGATTATTTTTTGTTCTACTATTTAAAAAAAGATTATTTTTTTGTTCAAAAGTAATTGTTTTAAAGCTTGTTTTTTCTTGAGAAGTCTCTTGAATTAAAGCAATTTTTTCTTTATTAACTCTAAAGGTTAAAACATTAGGAGCAATTTCATTCTTGCTATTGTAAAACTCAACACCTACTCCAGTTTGATTAGAAGTTGAGATTACAAATGACTGGATACAACCAGTTAAGGATAATCCAAAAAGGGTTATGAAAAGGAAGATCTTAGTAACTTTTCAAATTTTTTTGAAAATATTTTTGGGATTATGTTTTTGATTTTTAGATAGTTTGCCTCTAAATCAATCATAACGATTAGCATGATTATTTATTTTTTTTTGTTTCATAATTTAACCTTTTAAACATTTTTTCTAATTCTTGAAATTGTTTGGCAAAATTAACATTAATAAACTTTTGTCTTAGGATTATAACCAAATCTAATTTTAAGTTTAAAACATCTAAGTTGCTAATAATTGCTTTTGCTCTTCTTTTCATCAAGTTTCTCTTAACTGCATTTGCCATCTTCTTAGAGACAGATACTCCTAATCTTAAATGTTGATTATTAAAGCAATAATAGATAATAACAAAACTAGAAACTATTTGTTTTTTCTGTTTAATTATTTTTTGAAATTCATTATTTTTTTTTAATAGATGTTTTTTTTTCATAACAATTTTAAAAAATAATTAATTTTAAATCCAACAAATACTATTCATCTGAAACAGTTAGCTTAGTTCTTTTTTTTGCTCTTCTTCTTCTAAGAATATTTTGACCATCACTTGTTTTCATTCTGGCACGAAAACCATGTTTTTTTAATCTTTTACGTTTGCTAGGTTGATATGTGCGTTTCATATTATAACTCCCTTAAAAATACTAAATTTAAACTTTACCCTTTTGTTTAGCTACCAACCTATGTTTTAAGTTGACAATTAAGTTATTTTACTCCTTTGTCTTTTAAAAAATAATTTAATTCTACAAATTTCCAGAGTTTCATATACAAAATAGAAGCTTAGGATGAGTAAGTTAAACAAACTTAAGTCTAAATTTGAATGCTTTTTGTCCAGGAGAAAAAGATAACTAAAGACTTATTAGTAAATTTTAAAAAGTGAATAATTTTTAGAATTAATAAAAAAATAAGTTAATAGTAAAAAGTAAAAAAAATGTATACTTATTCACATGTATAAAAATGTGTTAATAAATGATCGAAAAATAAAATGTTATGTTAAAAATAATCATTCAAAGTGAACTATACTCTTTATTCATGGCATTTTTGACTCTAATCTTTTTGCTTCAAAGTTGTATCCTTTGAAAAATCTTTACAACATAGTTTCGGTGGATTTGGTAGACTACAAATACCCCAAAGATATTACACATGAAAGAATGCTTTACATTGCACAAAGAATTGCTAAAAAAATCAAAACTAGAAAATTGATTATTCTTGGTCATTCTTTGGGAGGGGCAATTGCAACTAAAATTGCTAAAATGAAAAAATGTAAAAAAGTTGTCTTTGTTGCTACTATCCATCCTTATTTAGTCTATGATAGACTATACAAGATTTTCAGAAGTTATCATTTAGGTTCACAAAAACTTACAAAAGTTATTATGAACAAAATTGCTGAAACTTATGGTGATAAAAGTATTTTTAGTAAGAAAGACCACCCAATGAAAATGTTTTTAGACAAAAAAAATCTACAAGTAAAAAATCTTTTATATAGAACTATTTTTGATGAAAAATTTATGCAAGAAATGGAAACAAATTATAAACTTCTAGTAGATAAGTCTTATTATGTTATTGGTGCAAAAGATAAATTAATTGCAACCAAAAATTTTGTTGCTTTTGCTAAAAGTTTAAAAAAAGAAGTGAAAATTATTGGTCTAGATCATAATCCTATTGAAGAAGCACCAAATAAAATGAATGATTTTTTAAATTCATTAATAGATGGTAAAAAAAGATTGTTGCCTTGATTTGTAATTTAAACTTTTATGAACAAAATTGCTTTTATTACCAAAAACACTAACTTTAAAAGTAGTGACATTTCAAGTTTTAAAAGATTAAAATCAGGTTATAGTAATAACCTAAATTATTGTGTGAGTCTTGTTGATGGAAAGAAGTTACATTTAAGATTCCCGTTGCAAATAATTGATCATAAAAATGAACATATAGCAAGTAAGCTTTATCCAAAAAGTAATTACTTGTTTATGGATGAAAATGGTAATTTAATTCGTCTTTGAAAACAAGGACAAAAACCTAATTACAATAATGAGTTAGAAGCAGAGTTAGTTTTAAAAGAAATAAATAGTTTCCATAACTTGCCAAAAGATAAAAGAATAAAGCATTTTGAAATTAATTATTATCTTCAAACTACTAAAATTGCTTCCAAATGACTTGATGAATTTTTGCAATTAAGAGAAGTAATAACAAATCAACCTTTAGTTTTAACACATGGTGATCTTAATGATGGTAATATTATTATTTATCAAAATGAAATTACATTACTAGATTTAGAATGAGTTAGAATAGGTCCAGCTATTATTGATTATGCTAGTTTAGTAGCTTATTCTAGTATAAGTTTAGAAAAAGTGCTCAAATTTACATCCTATTCAAAAAATAAGTTGCTTAAAGCAATTAGACTTGTATTAATTTTAAGTTTAATGTGATGTGAAGAACAAAATACTTTAAAATCTGAAAAATTAAGAAAAGTTATTTTGCAAAAACTAGATACTTTTAAATTATAATTCATTTACTCGATTTTTATTTGATTTTGGTGGATGTGGTGAAGTGGTTTAACACACTGGATTGTGGTTCCAGCATTCGCGGGTTCGAAACCCGTCATCCACCCCATTTTTTTTAATCTATTTTAGAATGATTTACAAAAAGTGTAAGATGTAATAATGTTTATCTTACTTGACAAGACTAAAAGTATATCATCTGCAAAAATGTTGTCTATTTATGCAAAAAAAGAACAGATTAAAAAGATTGGTCACACTGGCACTCTAGACCCACTAGCTACTGGATTACTTTTAGTTGCTACTGATGAAGATACTAAAATAATCCCATACCTAAAAAACTTTGATCGCACTTATTTAGCAACAATGAAACTAGGATATTTTTCAGATAGTTATGATATTGATGGCAAAGTTACTAAAACAAACTTAGCTATTCCAAACAAAGATACTATGATAGAGACACTAATGAGTTTTCAAGGTCAATATCAACAAATACCTCCAAAAGTATCTGCTAAGAAAATTATGGGAAAAAGAGCTTATAAGTTGGCAAAACAAAAGAAAGACTTTGTTTTAAAAAGTAATCAAGTAAGAATTAATAGTATAGAAATCATTAAAATCTTTAGACAAAAAATAACTTTTTTGATTAATGTATCAAAAGGCACATATATTAGGTCAATAGTGCATGATTTTGGTCAAAAAGTTCTTTGTGGAGCTATTTTGGTTGCCTTACGTAGAACAAAAATTGGTTTTTTAGATGAAAAATGCTTGGGTGTAATAAAAAAAATTGGAAAACTTTTAGCATTTCCTGTAATAAAAATAAAACTTGCTGAATTAAAACAACTTGTATATGGAAAAATATTGAAAAATACTTACAATGTTAAAGGAAAGTTTTTAATTAAAGTAGAAGAAAAAATATGTGGATTCATCGAAGCAAATGAAAAAATTAAAGTAATCAGGTTGTTTGGTAATGTGATCAAAAAGTTAAATTATGAAAATAATTAAATTTCCTAAAAAATACATTGTGAAAAAAATGACTTTAATCTTAGGTGCTTTTAAATCTATTCATAAAGGGCATTTAGAACTAATAAACTATGCTAAAAGTTTTAAAGCACCTATTATGATTACTATTTTTGATCAACCAGAAAACTTGCCACAAAAAAGTAAAAAAATTTTTGAAACATTAGAAATAAGACTACAAAAATTAGCAAATCTAGATATTGATTATGCTCTAGTAATAAAAATTAACAAAGATTTAATTAATATGTTGGCAATTGATTTTATTAAACTAATAAAAACAAATTATTCACCTTCAAAAATTATTTGTGGCAATGATTTTAGATTTGGCAATCAAAGACAAGGAAATGTTGAAATGCTAAGGGAATATTTCCAAAATGTTTATGCTTTAAAAATTAAAAAGGTTTTAGGTCTAAAACTTTCAAATACAATGATTGAAAAACAAATTTTATTAGGAGAAATAAAGTTAGCAAGTGATTTGCTGGTATCACCTTGAACAATAGTAGCAAAAGATGTGAAAAATGGCCATTTTAAACTATCTAGTTCACAAATTTCACCAGCATTAGGTGTCTATGCTATTAATGCTATTTTTAATAATATGATTTACCATGGTGTGGTTAGTGTAAATAAACCAAAGGAGTGCTACTTGAAATTATTAAACTATGAGAATAATTTAGATATGAAAATAATCAAAATTATTTGAAGAAGAGAAATTGAGTTTTTTACTAAAAAACATCAAGCAAAAATAACTCAACAACATTTAAATTTTAGCAATGAATTTTTTAAAAATGATTTATAATCCTTATTAAGTCTAAAAAGCAAAAAAATAAGTTGTTTTGAAAAAATAGTTTGGTAAAGAAAGAGGTAAATATTGGTAGTTCCAAAATCAAAGAAAACTGAGTTAATTCAAAAATATGGCAATGACAAGAAAAATACTGGTAGCATTGAAGCACAAGTAGCAATTCTAACTGAAGATATTAATACACTTTCACTGCATTTTAAAGATAATAAAAAAGACTTACATTCAAAACGTGGTTTTTTAAGCAAAATCCAAAAACGTAAAAACTTATTAGCATATTTAAAAAGAGAAGATCTAAGTCGATATTTAAAATTAATTAAGCAATTAGATTTAAGAAAGTAAATATTGATCATTTAATTTAAAAGGATAGAGATAATGGTAAAAATAAGATTAAGAAGGCAAGGAAAAAAATTTGGGGCATCATATCGTATAGTTATTGCTGATGCTAAAATGCCAAGAGATGGTAGATTCATTGAAACAGTAGGACACTATAACCCACATACAAAAGAATTAAAATTGAAGAAAGATGAAATTTTTAAATGATTGAAAAATGGTGCCCAACCTACCAAAGTAGTTAAAATACTATTACAAAAAGAAAAAATTTTTAAAGAGTTTTCAACACTAAAAAATAGCTTAAGAAATTAAAAAAATGAAATTAGTCTCAAACTTTTTTAACTTTGTATACAAGATAGGTAAATGTAAGTAAATTTAGTAACGCAATCTAATAGAAAAAGAAATAAGAAAAATATCTCTTTTTTGAATTTTAAGTGATTTAAATTAGATTAGTGTTTTTTAATTTTTAAAAAGACTTTTGCTATGTCTTTTAATTCAATCAAACTAAATTAAATATTTTTATAATGATCTAGATTTTATCTTTTAATGACTATTTAATGTTTGTTTCAAGAAAAAAAAAAAAAAAAAAAAAAAAAAAATTAAAATATCACTATACTGTTATAAACAAATAATTTTAAAATATTTTTAAATAAATTATCTTT
>JAOCNB020000013.1:1835-34081 GCA_026546465.2 Palythoa caribaeorum | reverse complement strand
TAGGCATAGGCGCAGTGCGTGTTGATTTTTTCTTCGAGATTGTAAGCCTCGATTTTTTCGTCGAGATCGTCGAATTCATCCTCGTCGCTCTCTTGAAAAAACATGTTTTTTCACGAGAAAATGTCACGGATTTTTTTGACTTGTTGAGCCGGGTAACTGTTGGAGGCTTTTCGTTTAATACCGCGCACCGCTCCTTTTTTAAACCCTTGAGCGGCTTGTTTGAGGATCCGAGTGGTATCGATTCCTTTCAACCCTTTGTGGACGCCTTCTTTCACAATATCTTGCGGGATGTTTTTGAAGCCGTGTCCTTGTTGGTAAGGCGTGTAACGACGTAAACTGCCTCCTCCTATGTTGACAAGACAAATGAAGCCAGGCAGCGCGTCTGCTTTTTATACCTCTTTTTGGAACACAATTTTTCGTCAAAGACAATTTCTGTCTTCGTAGTTATGAGATAACGTGGGTTTCAATCTGAAACAGAAATATTGAAATTTCCTCCTCCTCCCTTCGCTCTTCTAGCAATTTTAAAATGGATTTGATTTTATAAATAGTTTTTAGCGAAGTGGAATGGGGGATTTTTTCGAGATTCGAAATTGAAATAGAGACGCTCGAATATTCTTTCGGTTTCCTTTCCGTCACGTATATTTTTAGAAATGTGATCAGTTTCTCGGAACACGTTCCAATGAGACTTCACGTGATTGAATTAATTAAGATTATGTATTTAAATACGGTCCGTCGGACTATCGTTCTCATCTTATTCTCGACGACGAGAGGACGGTTTTGAAGAGTGAAATCCCAGTGATAACGAAGATTTTTTCCTCGCGCAAGATGATCGCTATTCGATCGGCCATCCTACTGATCGTGGTTCTCGGGGAGATTTGGTTTTCTCGTGGCTGTAACAAGGAGAACGAAGAGCAGGAGGTTTTAGAAACGTTCGCGTTCGTCGAAAATTCTACCTATTCCGTCAAGAGCCCAGGAGATGAGATCTTGTTCAGGGCACATTTCTCGACGCGCTTACGACCTTCTGGCGAAAGGCGATTGATCCTCTGTTTCATCGATCCCGTGACGTTTGAAGTGACGGTCTTGAGGAACTGTTCGCTCGGTTCGATAATCGGTTACGGATTGATAGAAGAGACGCTCTCGATAGAGAAGGATGGCATCCTTTTGCTTCAAATAGATTTTCGTTCGACGGACAAAATTTTGAACAGTCTGTTTGCATTTACGATGGTCGATGTGAAGGAACCGAGTCCGCCGTTGACAGAAGAGGAATCGACGAAAGCAGACACCATTCGTCGAAATTTACCTTACATCGACTGGGTCAAAGAACGGTTAGTCTTTCCCAACGACGAGCTCGAGTTGAAAACGCTGCAAGTATTTCAAGATGTTCAAGATGGGATAACGCAGAATCTCAACTATGCCACCTTGGAGTATAATGGCCATTTGTTAAGGAGCGAGAAGGGGCTACCGATCGATGTTTCGGCTTATAATATCAAAAACGCTTCCATGAACACTCTCAAGCTTTCGTACGGATTTTTTTTCGTGACTTTTAAGAACGTCAAAGGTCTGTACATGACTTCCATTCGAGAGTGGGACGATGTCGTATACTCTCATATCGTCGATGCAAAGAACGGATCTTATGCTTTCCCGAAAGGTTATCGGATGAGAGGCGACGAGAACGGATTTTATGCTTACCCGAAAGCTTATCGGATAAGAAGCGACGATTTCTCTCCTCTGGAAAAGGATGGGGAAGAGAGAGTCGATCCCAACAAGGAGTACTTCTTCAACGTTCAATCGATGCGAAGAAAATTGTACGAGCAACAAGGATTTTCGGCATTTCAAGGCTGCGACGAGGGGCAATTCATTCCCATCGACCACAACGATAAACTCGTTTGGGGAGTAGTCAAGAACGGAACGAAGAGAGTGGTAAACACCGAGACGTGGACATACCGCGAGGCCGGAGGATACGAGAAAAGTGCCTTGCTCGAAAAAGGTTACTATTCCGTCACCCTTTTAAACAAAAAATGTAAAGCCGTGATGCCCCCTGCGGCCGTATGCTTCGTAAGAGCTATTTAAAGCGAAAAGAGGAAAGGACTTTTTTTATGATTTATTGAGAAAGTGATAAAATGCTAGTTGGTATTGGTTATCGGTAACAAATATAATTTTTTTCACAAGTAATTACGATAGTAAGTGTAATATCTTTTTGTCATTGAATTGAATTTCATCGTTAAATGTAATGGGAAGAGCAAAGAGGAAATGTTTTTTTATGATTTATTTAGAAACTGAAAGAAAGTTATTTGATATTGTTTATCGGTATTAACAATAAAAGTATATTTTATCATCATTTTCTAATCGAATATCATTAAAAAATGTATTGGTAAAACTACGAGATGTAACGTAATAACGAATGTAAAAATAAAATGGTTCCAATTTTGTATGTGTCTGTTTCTTTTATTCTTTTTAACTTCAATTATCAGATATAATAGAACTTTCTAGATTAATAACCGGAAGTTCATACACACGGTTTCAAACCGGAAGTCTCTACACACGTTTTCGATTTTGAAAATCAAAAATACACACGGTTTCAGAGAAAAATAATTGTTTAAAAAACGTTTCGCAATCTGGATAAATTTTTACTTCCACATGTATATACTTAAGATTTAGAGTGTTTTAGTGTCTTTTTTTATACTCTTTGTGTTTTTGGACAATTTTTTCTCAAATAATGTCTGCGTCTTTGTAGGATATAAGGTTGAGCCTGATGTAAAGAAATGGAAATATTCTCCTCTCCCCTTCGCTCTGTGATTCGTTTTTGAAACGGAATTGATTTTGGAGACGTTTTAGCGAAGTGGGAGGGGGTAAGTTTCGTGATTCGGGAAAACATTGCTTTTAATTTGAAAGATAACACTTTCGACCGAATTAACGAGGACCGATTATTTAAATGGTTCGATTTATTTTGGCATCACGTTCATTTTGTTTTGAATCGATTTAGGCGACGGTCGCGGTTTTTGTGGTGTGTGGGATGTTAGCCATTAGATCGATCATCGTATCGGTTGTGTTGTTTGGCAGCGTTTGGTTTTCTCGCGGTTGTGACGATGCCTTTCAGCTACATGAAACGTTCGTGTTCATCGAAAATTCCACCTATCTCGCCAAGAGCCCGGGAGACGAGATTTTATTCAGAGCTCATTTCTCGAATCATTTGCCGTCTTCTGGCGAAAGACGATTCGTTATTTATTTCATCGATTCTTTGACGTATGCGGCAACTGTTTTGAAAAACCGCTCATTTTGTCCCATAGTCGGTTACGGGTTGATAGAAGAGACGCTTTCGATACGGAAAGATGGTTTCCTTTTGTTGCGAATATTTCTTCCCCCTCACGACGTGCGGGCCAATTTGTTTGCATTGGCGATAGTCAGAGTCGTAGAGCCGAGTCCGCCATTGACGAGGGAAGAATCCAAGCAGGTCGAAATTGTAAATCGAAGTCTACCTTATGCCGCTCGGAACCCCAAGATGATAATTTTCCCCGGTGACGGATTGAAGTTAGAAACTTTACAGATATTTGAAAGTTATTCAGATGGGCTGATGCGAAGTGACAATTTCGCAACGATAAATTATAATGACCATTCTCTCGAAAACAAGAACGGATTGCCGATCAACGTTTCGGCTTACAATTTTAAAAACGGTTCCGCGAACTTTCTCAAACTGCGCTGGGAGTTTTTATTTTTGACTTTTAAGGGCTTCGAAGGCCTGTTCATTAAGTACATTCAGTATCCGGGATATAAATGTTTCACCTACTATAAAAATGCCACGGCCGAAAAGGGCTCGATAGCTATTTCGATGGAGCTTCATCCGGTGAAGAGTGATCGATTTTCTCCCATAGAAGGGTACGGGCGCGAAAGTTTGGAAGGGAAATTCGATCCCGATCAAGAGTATTTTTTTTACGTTCAGTCGGCGCGGAGAAAATTGTACGCCAAAAGGGGGTTTTCGGCATTTCAAGGTTGCGGCGAAGGGCAATTCATTCCCTTCTTTCGAAGCAATACGATCGTATGGGGAGTAGTCAGAAATGGAGGGAATAGAATCGTAAACACCAGTACGTGGACGTACGAGTTCGAGGGACGCACGTTCGATGCCTTGGTGGATAAAAATAAATTTCCCGTCACCCTCTTAAATAAAAACTGTCCCGTCAAGATGCGGACAAAGAAAAACGGACCGTTTTTTTCGAAATTACAAGACAGAAAAATATATTCATGGTTTATTTGGAAGATCGGAGATTACGCACCGCCATTCATTACCGTTAAGGATGAAATTTATCTACCGGTAACGACGATAGTGACCTCGATCGTTTTATTCGTCATCATCGCTTTGTTTTCGTTTATGAGAACGTTTGACGCGAGAAGTAAATCAAAAAATGATGAATTATTCCGTATGAAATGAATGCGGCTACGTGATCGATGATGGCTATAAATTGACCCTCTCATGTACGATTTTTTTCATTCATCGAACATCATGGCCGAAACCGAAGTAGGTACCGTCTCGATTTGCGTTAATGATGATAAAACGAGCGAGCTGGCGAAGTCGGCGAAGAAGCGCAAGTTGGACGAGGAGGTGTTTGGTTGGATGACTCGCCATCAAGTGTTGCGGCGATACATGAAAGTGAGGAAAACCGACAGTATTGCAGCTTATTCCGAGGACACTTTGTTGATCAGACTCAGCAAGAAATTGCCGGAGGGCAATTTTTTTATTTTAGAAAAGAAAACTAAAAAACTTCAGAAACGTGCGATCGATTACGTGGGTTTTGTGGATGCAAGGACACCTGAGCAAGCGTTGAACTGGTTGATAGCTTTCAACAGGCGAGATTGCCGTCGCAGCTTTGCAAATCTTGTCTTACAAGAACAGCCCGGGAAAAACTTTTGGGAAGCGCTGGAACGGGTGTGTAAGGCGTGGGACGACATCCGCGGCAAGTACGAGTACCAGGAGCTGTTCTATGACGATGCTAAATGTGAGAAAGTCAAGCTGGAGCATTGTGATTGGTTGGGAAACGAGACAAAAAGCCCCCAGGGAGACCCATTTTTTACGTTTGGTGAACTGCTCGATACCCTGAAAAGGGGAGTGTCAGATTCCACTCTTCGAGAAAAACTTGAGGATGAAATTCGTATGGATGGCTCTTATGAACGCTCGATCGAGTACGTAGCCCTTTGGGATGCGTGCGAAGCCGATAAAGCTCTTAATTGGTTGATATGTATTGATCACGAAAATGTTCGCCGCAATTTCGTGAGAATGGTCTGCATGGAACAGCCCGAAAAAAACTTTTGGGAAGCGCTAGAACGGGTGTGCGAGGCGTGGGACAACATCCGTGACAAGTATGATTACGAAGAATTGTACGGTGACGCCTCTAAGAGCGATGAAGTCAAATTGAAGTATTGTGACTGGATAAGAACTGAGCCGAAAACAGCGTCGTAGAGATTGTATAATAGAGGAACTGCTTATTATCGGGTATTGAAAAGTATTTCGCTAAATGAAAATATAAACAATATAAATGTAAATTTTAATAAAAATACATGTGCGAGAATTAAAAATGTTGGTTTAAGATTGTTTCTGTTTTAGTAGTTACGATTGGGAAATATAACGGAATCTCTGTCTCGTAGTTATGAGAAAACGTGGTTTTGAATCTGACACAGAGACGCTGAAATTTTCCCTTTCCCCCCTTCGCTCTTCTGACAATTTTTAAATGGATTCGATTTTATAAGCAGTTTTTAGCGAAGTGGAGGGAGAGATTTTTGCGATTCGAGGGAAAGTAGTTTTGAATTTGACAGATATGTTTTTTTTGTTTTTTCTCTAACAGCAAGGGTGGTAGTTTTGGAATCACGTAAGGTTTTGGGTATGATTTTAATGAATGACTGTATTTTTCATGGTACGTAAGCGCACTGTATATATATAGATTCTAAATGTTTGGCGTACATCGATGAATATAAAATGCCAAGGGTGAAAGCTAAACCGATGAAGGTTAGAAAGAGAAAAGCTTCTTCGATTTCGATATCGTCCGTTCCCGAAGAAAGCCAGAAAAAGATAAAAAGCGACATCGAAGAAGAGAACATGATTGCGACGACGGAAGGGGAGGAGATAGACGGTAAGAGCGTCGAAGAACGATCGGTTTTTAAGAAATCGTCCGTCGAAAGGCTTCCCTTCCCGGGTCACGTTTTCGCGCACGGTTGCATCACTGACGAAAGTTTGCTTCTCCGAGAAGATGATAAAGTATGTATGGTGAGACGTCAGCCGGGTTTCTTGGACGCCAAGTTTTATGGCGAGGACGTGCTGCTGCTGTATCGGAACAGAGAAGAGGGACACGATGGCGGAGATGGCAGCGATGGTCATCGGAGTCGCATAGTGTGGTGGGACGTCGAAAGAGATTGCGCGAGGGAGACCTATCTCTTCAATCAAAAGTTCGATACGCTTTCCGTACATCGCAATTACGTTTATCTATCGGAAAGGGAGACTTTCTGGTTGTGGACGCCCGAAGGGGGTTTCGATGTTCTGGTGACGCGGGACGACGGGGTTACGGGGAGAGTGGAGCAGACCTGCGTCGATAACGAAACTCTTTGGTACGTCATAGACAGAGGCGATGGGAAGCGCGACGTGGAGATTTTTAACGAGCACGGAGTGAGAGATTATCCGACCATAGTAGATGAATATTATAGAACATACAGAATCAGTCCGACGTTACCTTTTCCAGAACACGAGTATACATTGTTCGTAAAGGACGGTGCCTTGAAATACGCCGTCAAAGAAGAAGTGGGTGAAGTGCTCGATAAGGTGGAGACATCCGCTAATAGTTATTTCGATTTCGAGGACGGCTATTCTTTTAATTAAAGAATGGAGAAAGTAAAAAAGATTTTATCATGTATCAAGGTTTTTGGTTTTTTTATTAAACGTTTACAGCAAAAAATAACTAACTTTACCGAGGATATTTTGTTTTTTGGTTACATGCAATGTTCGGTGTTCGCAAGAAATTTGCGTCATTATCTAAAACCTGTATTTCATTTTTATTAAATGGTCAAATAAAATTCAAGTTCAGCTGAGTTGCGTTCAATATAATGGCGGCATAAAGTGTCTTTCTGGATATCCAGAGGGGTATAATAAAGGGCCTCCCTCTTCAAAGTTTTTTTTTAAGACAAGACTCCAGCCCTGACAGGGATTGACTGTTGGAATCATGCCTTCTTTTGTACCACTAACCTCGAAACCTGTTATTCCAGAGATCAAAATACCTTTCTGCGATTTGCCACACAGGGTTTTCAAAGTGATCGGATTCACGCTCAAACCGTTGCTTACGTGGAACGAGTCTCCTTTGGGCTCGATGTCCAACAAAGCTGTTATCCAACCATCGATCTCTTTCGGTTCGCGACTGCATGGATCTTTCGTCAATATACGGCTCCACCAGTCTATGTCTGTTTTTTCTTGGTAGTTTTTCAGGAGATTGGTGAATATCTTTTCGACCGTCTCCCACCATTCGTCCGTTAAACCCAATGCAGCATTTATGGGCTCGAGAAGATTTTTCGTTATTCTTGATACGTGAAGGAGATGATGCCAGTCTCTGAGTGATCCCTCCATCCTTAGAAAGGAGATACCTCCTTCGGGTACTCTTAGGTTTGTCGTGGTCATGTTCGGGGGCGTCAACAAACTGGTCTGTAATATGGCTTTCTCGAACGGGGTCGTCTGCGAAAATTCTGTGCTCAGCACTTGCAACAATTTGGGCACTTTTGCCATCTTGGGAAACGTTTGGGTCATGTTTAAGGGATTCAATACATCTTTCCACTCGATATCGGATATGGACAAGTTATCTGCTATTGGTATCTTGAAATTATTTATTTTGTCCCAGCGGTTGTCCGTGGGATCGAGCAAGGAAAAACTATTTACGAGTATAAGTATTTCCTTGGCCTTCGTATCGCGGGGATCGGTGAAAAACGTCGAAACGGACTCGTTTTCGTAATTTCTCGAGATGCTCGAGGAAATCTTCTGAACGAAAAGAAGCCACCAATCTTGGGGGGATGTTTTCAACGCCCACCCGTTTTCGTACGATGCGAGTACGGCAGACATGAAGCCGCCTAGATTTCCATCTTTCCGAAACGTGTTAGTTGTGGTTCCTATGGTAGTCTCTCTGTTTTGCAAGATCGGAATTACAGCTTCGGGGTTCCGGTTTTCTATCCATGTCAAATCTTTTACAAGTTTATGAAAACTACACATCTTGTAAGGTTTTTCTGAAAGTTTCTTTGGATTTTTCATTGGGACGTTTGACTCACGAGCAAGGTAAATAAACTTCATCTTTATACAAGGAAACCCCGTATGTATATTGAGCGAAGAGAAGGGAGAGCGAATAAAACGATTTTTTTGGTTTCTTATTTATATTATCACCAGAGGACATCTCCGCGTGCTCGTTACGTGTAAAAAAATATTAAAACTATGGAGCTACGAGAATTAAAAAATATTGGTTCTTGGGTTCATTTTCTTTTCTGCAAATACTCGAATAGGTATCTTTAATGTGCGAAAAAGAGGTTTTATTTCCTCTCCTTCCCCTTCGCTATTATTATTTGTTTATATTGAACACAAAATGATCAAAATCGATTTGAAAAGTAACATGATTTATTTAAACATTCAAACGTAGATTACTTTTAAGTTCACATTTTCATTTTTTAAGTTTCGATAGCAAATAATGTTTTCATCATCTTTCTTTCTTGTGTCTCAGCTGTTATTTTCCCGTAGATCCAAAACCTTTTGTACCTCGGGCAGTTTCTTCCAGGTCCTTGTAAAAGAAATCAAAAGAAATGGAAATAAGTGTTTAATTTGCGCGTACATTACTAGAGATCGAAGTGTCGATCGATGTTTTTTTACTGACCTCTACTTCAACAACTTCTGGAGTGCAGAATTTTTCGAGCACGAGTTGTGCTATCCGGTGTCCTAGTTTTACTTCGTAATCTCTGTCTCCGAGGTTGAATAAGACTACGCTTATATTGCCGCGATAATCTGGGTCGACGACTCCATCTGATACGATCACTTCATGCGGATAAGCTAAGGACGACCTGCAAAAGCAAAAGTTTTCTTTCGTCGGTTAAACAAGATCGAGTGTTATAAAAAGGGAATTTTCGTCAAGGTTACCTCTGGGCGATTCGAGCATAATATCCTTCAGGCACGGCGACCGCGAGATCTGTCTTTATTCTAACCGTCCCCTTTGCGGGTATGGTTTCGTCTTTAGTACTGTGGAGATCGTAGCCCACTGCTCCGGTGGAATGTCGCTTCGGTAGGATTGCAGCCTCGCTCAATCGTTTGAATCTAAGAGGTTGCTGTTCCGTCGAAAATCCCTTGGGGGAATTGTGGGGGTTTAAAGAATCAAATTCCATCGTAGGAGCAAAAATCAACGAAAAGATTTGTCCCATTGAGATAACGTGGAGATGTGTTCGGATATTTCGATACGAGTTTAAATAGATGATTTCACGTGATCGAAGTAATTGGGATTGTATTAAAACGGGTCGTTTTATTGTTCCGATAATTAGGGGGAAAAGATACTCGATTTTTTTTGTGTGCGAGATGGTCGCCTTTCGATCAATCTTCGTATTGTCCGTGGTTTTTTGGGGCGTCGAGTTTTCGTGGGGTTGCAACGACGGGCTAGAGTATCATAGATTATTGGAAACGTTCGTGTTCATCGAAAATTCCACTTATACCGTCGAGCGTCCGGGAGACGAGTTTTTGTTCAGGGCACATTTCTCGAATCGTTTACCATCTTCGGGACGAGAAAGATACGTCATTTATTTCATCGATCCTTTGACGTTTGCGGCTACGGTTTTGAAGAACTGTTCGTTCGATTCGATAATCGGTTACGGATTGATAGAAGAAATGTTAACGGTACATAAAGACGGCATGCTTTTGTTGCAGATATCCCTTCATCCCAAAGATTACAGGGACAGAGATAAGGACAGTGCATTTGCATTGGCGATGGCGAACGTGTCAGAACCGAATCCGCCGTTGACGAAGGAGGAATGGGATCGCGCCGCCATCGTAAATCGAAGTTTGCCGTATTTCGATTTGAACCAAATGAAGATATTTTTTCCGTCCGGAGGACTAGAGTTAAAGACTTTACGACTATATCAAAGCCTCCAAGACGGTATAATGATAAATTACAATTACGGATACGTAGTTTACAACGACTACTTTATGACGAAGGCGGATGGATCGCCGATCGACGTTTCGGCGTACAATTTTGAGAACGGCACCATGAACTTTCTCCAAAGTTATTTTGGGTTTCTCTTCTTGACTTATCGGGGCGACGAAACCTTGTACATTAGGTGCGTTCAGGGATTGGATACTTTTGTATATTTTAAATTTTTGAACGGAGATGCGGGAGTCGTACCCAGAATAAAACTTTATGGGAAAAAGTACGACTCTTTCTCTCCTCTCGAAAATTACGGGCAAACGAATTTAGATGGTAAAATCGATCCCGACAAAGATTACTTTTATCGAGTTCAGGCGATGCGGAGAAAATTGTACGAGAAAAAGGGGTTCGCGGCATTTCAGGGTTGCGGCGAGGGGCAGTTCATTCCCTTTGATAGAAACGGAACGATCGTTTGGGGGATAATTAGGAACGGAACGAAAAGAGAGGTAAACATCGAGACGTTGCCGTACGATTCGGAAAGACGTAGAATCAGTCCCTTCGTCAAAGAAGATCGCTTTCCCGTTACGCTCTTAAAAGGAAAATGTGTGAACGAAGGACGCGGTACGGTCGCATACCTTTCCGAACACACCTCGGCCGTCACCGTTACGTGGCCGGGATCTTTGTGGGTCGTTGGGAGATGGGAAAAAAATCATACGAGACCGTCCATCGCCGATAGACGTAATTATTATTTACCCGTGTTGATGGCAGTGATTGTAATTATATTGTTCGCGATAATCGCGTTTTCTGTTTTCATTGAAAGACGTATGGCGAGAGAAGAAAAGAGAATCGAAGATGTGATGTAGTGATGCATGTAACAATAAAAACATGGCAGCGAAATTATACATATTTGTTTGTTTTAATCGTGTTAAAAAACGAGAAATGGAGCGAGGCCCGTAAGATGCTCGGTGTTAGCTTCGGTTTTTATTATTCATAGTGTTTTTTTCAAACAAACGGGTTTTCGGTTATATGTACGCATGAAATGGGTCACGCGGCTGTTATGTCGAAAAAGGCAATCGCGCGTAGGCATTTGTCGAGTTCGTCGGCGAAGTCGTCGGAAATTGCACACATCTGATAAGATCCTTCTTTGGCTACGGGCGGCAATTCGTAAGAGCTCGATATAGGTCCCTCGATGAAGTCAGCGTTTTCTAAAGATTTGCGAAGATTTTTTTTTGTTCTCCCCGAGCGGAACTGGCTAACGACCGTTTTCCATTCCTCTCTCTTTTTTTCGTCACACAACGACAGTCCCGAAAACTTCGTCCGCATGTCTTTTGGCAATGCATAAACGAGCACTGCGGGCTTCGAGGTCTTCCCGCGCGCCATTCTAGTTGCGTGGTTTAAATCGTCGGTCAAATAGAAACCCGCGCCGTCACTAAAGTCCCGTTTCTGGGATCCCTCGTTGATATCGATTCCTTGATCGGATATACTTAAAGCGCTATCGTGGTCCGTTCCGTGAAAGAGGAGAATTCGATCCTCGGTTTCATCGGGTGGTAGCTGCAGTATTTTGGTTTGGATTTGTTCGGTGTCTTCGAGATTGATAAGGGAACACGGCTGTACTGTATCTTTTCTTGATCTCGCCTCGGGAAGCGCAAACCATTCGTTCCGTCGGGGTAGATTAAGGGGAAAACGAGAGCACGATGTGCCACATAAGATGGAATTGTACTTGATCTCGTCTCGAATAAAAATTTCCGCGCACTCGATCAACCTCACGTGTTTTTGAAAGTAACTCGCTCGAGCGCAGATTGTCTTTATGGCCGCACTATCTGGTCGAAATCCCAAGGATGTTAGAATTTCAACTTCGGTCGGGGTGTCTTGTTTCTGGTCACGGATTATTTTCTTGTATTTTTGGCGAAGGAAATTACAAATCCAATCTTCAATTGGCAAGTGGTTTTGAATATCCTCTGGAAAATTCTCGAAGTCAAACTGTGTAAGAAAGCCAGCATGAAGACCTACGATATAACAGATTCTTTTCCAACTCTCCTCTTCCTTCGCCATTAACGCCATTCTTAAATGAACCTTTTGATGAATTTAAAATGAGAAGAATAGGTTTGTACCAATTTATTATTTATACTATTTTTTACGTGATTCTTTTCTTATTTTCTGCAGTCATGTTTTCTTTTTTTATCTTTTTTATTGATCGATTTTTGTTACATTAATTATCGTTTATATGTTTTGCCATACTTGGGTAAGTATCGAAAATTTCAAATACAAATTCTGCATTTCCTAGCGTCTTGATGGTATGTCCTTCGTATTCTTTTTCAAAGTTTTTTGTTTCATCCCATAACTTAGATGTGGCATCGCAACTTTCTTCTAACGTCAGTTCGAACTTATGGCATATAGCATCGAGTTCTTTGAACATGCTCATTCTGATCTTGGGGTTCGGGTGGGCGTTCAATTTTTCCAGCAAGTCTTTTCCGCTTCTCACTTCCCATAGTCGGCAACAATCTAGTAAATCTGTTCTTTCTTCACTCTTGTTTTCCCAATCCCAAATCTTACTCATTTTCTTTTTTTGACTGAAAAGTCGATTTCGATATAACGGTTTTTTGAGGTTTATATTTATTTTGAACATAAAAAATTACGTGCCTTTTCATTTTTTCGATCACGTATTAAGGTCGATTTTTCTTTTCGATTGTTTGGTAATGGTTTTGGCTTATCTCGTGTTTTTGTTTTAATCATAACTTGGTATTGTTATGTTAAATCATGGATGAGGAGGCTTTGGAGACTGCATTACCGAGTTCTGACAGTTCTGAAGAAGAGGATGAACCGGTGAAATCTTCATTCCATTATAGCAAAGAAGTAGAAAGCATTTCGCTATCATCACATCATGGTTCTCTTTCTGGGTCGGAAAAAGTTTTACCACCCGGATTCATTCGACGTGGTCCTTTTTTTTTCGACCCCCGATCCAAGAATCGATTGCATGCGGCCTATAGAAAAGACGGCGACATTTTAGATATCGTTTATTTGGATGGAGATAAATTGTACACCGCTGCGAGTATCGGCTCGGGGAACGACGCATCGGAGGCGCCTGAGTCGCTTGACCCGTCGAATAAACCTTCGAAGATTCGTTTTAAAATCGGAGACGAATTCCACGGGTTCACGATTAGACCGAGCACGGCCGAATTAATGCGAGATAAAGAGTACGATTTGGTGCGTTTGTACGAGCCCGGCGATCTCGCTTTTACGATGATAACTTCTCCCGAATTGCGTCGAGATTTATTGTTATTCTATATGTCCGATTTCGAGATGTTCGTTGTGCATCCTTACACAGAGTGTGCTACGATGTCTCATTCTAAAGGAATGCTGGGATTAGGAGGAGAGAGCGAAGGGGGGAAGGAAGTGGATAAAACGGAACAAACGGAGGAAGAGGATTTATTAGTAGGGTTCTCGGAGAAGGAAAAATCGTTTTATGAAATTTTGAAAGATTTTCATCAATACAAAGACTTTTATTTTTCTTGCGATATGGCGTTTGTTGTTTATAAACTACATTTGCTTGAAAAACTACTGCGTCCAAAAGTCTATTACCACCAGGCCGTTTATTTCCGAGTAGAATCGGTTTTCTTAGATAAAATGAACTTGATAAAAAGGACGAGTTTGAGTGATTGGATGGAAGAAGTTGGAAAAATCAAAGATTCGAAGCGATCTTTGTCCAGTAAGTTATTGAAAAATGCAATCACTCTCTTGGAATCGAACCCGACGAGTTCGAAATCGGAGAAGCGGTTTAAATTGACAGATTTAGTGCAATCTTGCGTGTCGATGGATTTGAGAGGAATTCCCAAGATTTCAAATTATCTTAACGTGATATTGAGATCGGTGAAATGGATCATGGAAGAAAAGGTGACGGAACAAGAAACCAAGTCGTTTTGCGCGTCCCTGCGGTATTTTCACAAGAAGAGATCCGACTTTTTATCGAATGAAAGTGCTACGGTGTATCCCGCTCGCATTTTGAAAAATCTCCGTTTTCCTCATGCATTCAATTGGAAGGGAAAGATACCCGACGGTTTCGTTACATTGGATGAACGAAGGAAACGATATCTTGCTGTGGAAGGGCATAGCTCGGAATCTTTTGACGATGCCCACAAATATTTCAAAGCTATTTCGCAGGATCAAACTCAAGAGCCCGTCGTCATCGACAGTAACTACGTTCAGCCCGAAGTATACGACTATTACGCGTTCGATTATTGTCTGTTACAGTTTTTATTCGGTCGCGAATGGTTTTCGATCCTTTCGATTGGGGACAAAACTATGCGTGAGAACGCGGACGTCTTATTGAAGAATAGCAGCAAGGACGTTACGAAGGTTTTCGAAATGGTCACCGGGCACCTCGATCCCAATGGAGATTGCCCTGTACATATGCGGGATAAATTGCTGAAAATTTATATTTAAGAAAAAGAGGCTCAGTTTTTTAAAAGCGACATGATTCGGGTTTCGGCGTTAGACCACGTCGAAGACGATGGCGAGAAAAAGAGACACGGAAAACATCGTCACGAGGTCGCGAACGAGGAGGATTTAATCGAGGAATCGTCGTCCAAACGATTGCGAGATGGAGAATCGGATGTCGAAGGCGATGACGAGGTTACGGAAATCGACGACTCGCCCACACGATCTCCGGCCCCGTCGACGCCGGAACTCGTTTCGTACAACGGTTTCGTTTTGGGCGAGAGATCGAAAAATGCGCTCTTTTCTTTCGTCGAAGCGCCCCCCGAGGATGAGGAAGAACGGCGAGATGGAACCTGCGATGGCGATGAATCTAGAAACGAACACGATGCCGCAGCCGCCCGCAACGAGATCGCTCAGGTTCTGAATCAAGATGTGCTCTGTCCCATGTGCATAGCATGTCCCATGCTGGAAGAAGGAATGGAGCGCGTGGTGTACGTGCAGAAATACGAGGCGATGAGCATTCAGTATGCCATGGGGGAAATTTCCACGATTAAACTGTACAATAGTTTGGTAGTTTTGAAGCAAAATTTAGACCGAGAAAAGGATATCGAGGAGTATTCGGTCGTCGACGTGATGAGGAAATGCAAAATCGAAGATATGTACACGCACATCATAAAAGATCACGATAGAAGGGGTGCTAGGGATATAAAGATGTTCACGATGATGGTACTTTCGGATCTCTATTCTTGTTATAGGAGAATGGAGGATTTCGATTTCCAAACATGCAATATGATTTCCAAGACTCTAGAAAGATTTCAGAATCTATTGAAACACGAAGGCAAATGATCGTGTGGTAAATCTCCCCCTCTCTCTTCGCTTGAAAGCACAATTAAAACCGATCACGTTTACGTGACCGATCCAAAACGAATACATATATAAGGATGATATATGAGGTGCGAAAGACATCGCATCGAGTCTAGACGAAGATTGAGGTCTTCCGAAAATGATGGACGGTCATGCTCCGGAACGTGAGTTAACCACGGAAGTTTTCAACAGAGATATGCTGTTCGAAGCGGTTCGAGAGGGTGATGTCGATCTTGTGCGAAACTACATCTCGAGAGATTTCGACGTAAACGCTTACGACGAGAAGGATTACACGGCACTGCACCTGGCTGCCGAAATGGGTGATAGGATCGACGTCGCAAACGAACTGTTTCGAGCGAAAGATATCGACATCGAATGTCTCACCTTCCTAGGCTACACTCCTCTCCAAATTGCCTGCATGGAAGATAACGCCCAGATGGTAGAATTTCTGTTGGAGAAAGGGGCCGACGCGAACGTCGTCGACGCGAGAGGTTACACGTTGTTACACACCGTCGTAACTTTTGGCGCGGTCGCCACCGCCGAAAAGTTGCTTGCGTCGAAAATCGTCGACGCGAATCGCGCTGACAACAGCGGTCATACTCCTCTACAGGTGGCAGTTCGTTTCGGTTTCGAGGAAATGGTAAGGTTATTGCTTTCGAACGGAGCCGACGCGAACGTCGCGGACAATAGGACTTACGCGCCACTGATTTGCGCCGTAAAGGAAGGCGGCGCGAACGTGGTGAAATTGCTGGTTTCGAGTGGAGCCGATGCGAACGTCGTTGACAGAAAGAATCGCACGCCGCTGTTTTTGGCCGTGGAACACAATGACATCGACAGTGTACGCGAATTGCTGGCGTCGAAAACGATCGACGTGAATCGCGCCAACTCGTACGGCAGCACTCCTTTGCACGTTGCAGTTCTTTACGGCAACGTGAAAATGACCAAGTTGCTGCTCTCGAGCGGAGCCGAAGCAGACCCCCTCGACGGGAAAAAGCGCACGCCGCTGCTCTGGGCCGCAAAAGAAAATCAGACCGAGATCGTCGGCGCACTACTGGCCTCGAAAACCGTGGACTTGAACCGCGCCGGTGACGATGGCTACACCCCCTTACATTGTGCGGTTCTTTACGGAAACTTGGAAATGGTGAAGTCGCTGGTTTCGAGTGGGGCCGAAGCACACTTCGTCGACGAAGACGATGCTACCCCATTGTTGTATGCTGCGAGAGAAAATAAGATGGAGATTGTCCGCGAACTACTCGCGTCGAAAACCGTCGACGTCAATCGCCCTTACTTTGACGATCGTGCTCCTCTCCATTGGGCGGTTCTTCACGGCAACGCGAAAATGGTGAAGTTGCTGCTTTCGAGCGGAGCCGACGTGAATGCTACGCCCGACGTCGTCACCCCACTTCACTGTTTTTTAGAAAGAAGAGATGGATTGGTCATGGACGTTGCCGAAGAACTGTTTGCGTCGGGAAACGTCGTGGTTAATTGTAAAGATCGTGACGGACACACTCCCCTCCATGTCGCCGTTTGGAACGGTTCTGCAGAAATGGTAAAATATCTTTTGGAAAGGGGTGCCGACGTGTCTGTTGTCGACCGTTGCGATAGCATTCCGTTACACATTGCTGCGTCCGATGGTAATTATGAAATCGCAAAGATCTTGATAGAACATGGGAGTGACGTTTCGGCAAAAAACAAATATCAAAACACACCCTTGCATTTGGCAGCTCGAGAGAATTTCCCTAACGTGGCAAAGTATTTGTTGAGAAAGGGAGCCGATTTGAACGCGGTGAATAACGAGAAAAAAACTCCCTTGGAAGTGGCCGAAACAAGATATGATGCGAATGAGGAAATCTGCGAACTACTCAAACTGAGGAAATTTAAGTTACAGCGTAAATCGTTCGAGAAGGAATACGAAAACAAGGAAACGGGGGAAGTAAAGTTGGAAATCCAAGAGCGGCTTTTATGTTTTGGGGAGGTGATGTCGGCCGGCATCTCCGTGAATAAAGAATGGATCCAGTCTGGCAAATACGGAGGGTTGGGTATTCTCGTAAAAGTGTCGATCGATCCCGAAGAATTTAAAAGGCAACATCCCGAGTACGCAGTTGAACCATATTTTGTCCGTCGCTGCGGCACGAAATTCGTTCACGAATGAATCGTTCGAAGATGGTCTCGCGATGGAACTTTTAGTATCGAACGATGAACATTAAAATATATCACTTGCATTATCGATATTGTTAAACACGTGAATGTGACGTTTCCTTTTATCGTTAATAAAGTTTTGAAAAATTTTAAAAATGGTTTGATTACGTAATACTTCGCCGGTATATCATAGATTAAAAGAATAAAACGTTGCCGCAGTAGATTGTAGTATTCGACGGAAACATCGATCGCGTCCAAAACGGATTCAGAAATGACGGGAAAACAAAATTTTGGGTTCGATATGAGCGATGAAGACGATTGTAGGGAGGCATTGTTTAATGCGACGGTGGGTAACAAACCTTCGACGATACGTCACTTGGTTTCGAATGGAATCGATGTAAACGCCGTTTTTGATAAATGTGGGGGTATGACCGCTTTACATTACGCGGCGCAAGAAGGTCTGATGAATGTCGCGAAATCGCTGTTTCGGTCAAAAGATGTCGTTCGCGTCAACCACATTGATTGCCGCGGCAACACTCCCCTTCATCTTGCTTGTCGAAAAGGTAGTTTGAAGATGGTAAAACTTCTACTCGAAAAGGGAGCCGACGTGACTATCGCCGGACAGCACGGTTATATTCCGTTACACTGGGCCGCAAGAAAAGACTTTGAAATTACAAAGGTGTTAATAGATCATAATAGCGATGTTTTGGCAAAAGATGAGAGAGGAAGAACCCCTCTTCATCTTGCAGTCCGTGATAACCAATTCAAAATGATTCAATATTTGTTAAGAAATGGAGCCGATTTACACGCCTTAGATGATAACGATGACACTCCGATCGATCTTGCTGCGATTTTCAAGCATTATGAGATTTATTTATTTTTAGATTTATATGAGTACAGAGAAAAACTTAAGACAGAATGAAAACAATTTTTTATATCAAAGTGTTAAAATAATATTTTTAATCATTAATTTGCTTTCACCGTGGATGGTATGAATGTAACAAAAGTCTTCCTAATTGGATGTTGATCGGTGTATACGTAAAATTGAATATATAAAGACAAATGCTGACACGCTAAAAATGCATTCACTGTCTCTTGTTGTCTAAGGCGTAGTGGGTAATATAAATCAAAATAGATATCAAGCGAAGGGAAAAGGAGGTGATTCGTAGCGACACAATAGCTCGAGCCTCGAAACTGACAATAAAAGATACTGAAATCTCCCCTTCTCTCTTCGCTCTGTCTTGCGGTAAAAAAAAAACGAGAAGAGTGATTTTTACAAAACTAGTACGTTAGCGATGAATAAATCCAGCTCGGTTTTCGAGAACTGCGAATCGTTACATTTGGCTGCAGGAGAAGGCAAGATTGATATTGTCAAGGAATTGTTAAAAGTCGTTAACGTCAATTCCGAGGATGATCGGGAAAATACTGCTCTTCATTATGCTTGCGAATATGGTCGTTTACAGATGGTCTCATTTTTACTGCAGAGGGGAGCCGATGTGTCTGCGATCGAGGAACATGGCGATACTCCATTACATGTGGCTGCGATGATGGGAAATAGCGAAATTGTAGAGTTGTTGATAAAACACGATAGTGACGTTTCGGCAAAAAATATGAACGAAAAAACACCTTTGCATTTTGCAGTTTCGTCTGGGGATTTCGAGACAATCAAGTGTTTGGTAGAGAACGGGGCCGATTTACACGCTTTGGATAAGCATTATTTTTCTCCGATCGATATAGCTGTGGTTCGCAGGCGTGTCGATCTCGTTCTTTTATTCGATTTGTATGATTTTGAAGAAAATCGCACAGTCTTTGATACCGATTATGGAGATGGGGGTAAAAATAGACCAAAGTCTTGCGTTTTTTATGAAAACTTTGAGAAGAAAGCTGTTTTATTGTTATCCGTTGATGCCGCTTTCGCCACGGGTGGTAATAAAATTAGGTTGTGTTGAATATCGATTACTTGACACGTAAAAAAAAGAGAGAATATATATGAATGTGAACATTGTCATATCGAATGCATGATAAATGGTTTGATAAATTTTTGTTTATCGCGACTCGCGAAAATTATTTTCGAAGTAATGGCTGCTTCTAATTCTGGTTTCGATGTGAAATCCTCGAATGCTATTGCGTTTGACGCAACTGTTGGGGATGGATCTGTGAGCTACACTCCATTACATCGGGCTGCGTTAGAAGATAAAACCGACGATGCAAAGAAACTGTGCCTGTCAAATTTCGTCGACGTTGACTGTGTGGATAATTGGGGAGATACTCCTCTTCACGTGGCTTGTATGTACGGTCGTTTAAAGATGGTTCGTTTCTTACTCGAAAGGGGAGCCGACGTGTCTGCCGTCGGAAGGTACGGTTTCATTCCGTTGCACTTGGCCGCGGGTATGGGTTATCGCAAAATCGTCAAGAAGTTGCTGGAATGTAGGAGTTGCGTTTCGGCGCGAGACTACGAAGAAGACACGCCATTACATTTGGCAGCTCAGGGGGGTCACATTGAGACCATGAAGTGTCTGTTGAAGAACGGAGCCCAACCGAAGGCGCTGAATAAAAGGAAAGAAACTCCCTTGGAAGTTGCTAAGCGTTATAGACATGATAGCTTCGTCAAAATGTTTAATCTATATGTATTTAAACTAAAACGTAAAGCCTTCGACGCTAAGTTTGAGGACAAGAAAACGAGAGAATTTAAACCAGAAATCAGAGATCGGTTGTTCGGAATCGAGGGAGTGAGTTCTCTCGGCAGCGGAGTAAATAAAGCATGGAGGGAATCGGGTGAATACGGAGGATTGTGCATAAGGGTGGGAGTGACCATGGATCCCGAAGAGTTTAAAACTCGATATCCCGAATACGCAAACGAACCGTTTTTTATTTTTCAAGATGGTGGACGCGCAGTTCTTCAATGAATGATAAAAAAAGAAGCAAAGAAATAAACTGTATCATAAGCTTAGTTTTCATTTGTATCGCTACTGTCGCTATAAAGTTTTATTTTTCTGTTCAATTCGTAGTCCATTAATTTATCTAGAAAACTTTCTAAATCTTCTTTCGAACAGTCGACGGGGCTTATTCTTTTGTTGCCCGGCACCAGTACCAATGTTCCTTCGACGTTTTCAATTTCCTCGGGTTCCAGCAGACTCTCCGAGACGCAATGCAACATTTCCCCGTTCAAATCGAAATCGATGCACCAGTTAAAATTTTGCATGAACAGTATCAGGTAAAGGCAATTGATCAGAAACAGCACCATGTTGCGGCCCATGCAGTACCCTGGCATGAGAATGGTCACCCAGAATTTCTTTTTCTCGTAACGGATAGTTTTGGATTCTAATTTGACGATTTTTTGAACCGTCTCTGGGAGTACGAGTTCGTTCTTTCTGTGCATGAGAATGGCTAAAAACGAGACGAGCATTTTCACGTTTTTCTCACCGAAAATACTTGCGTCGTTTTGTAGTATCTCTTTCAAAAAACTCGCTTCCACGTTTCTGGGTAGAGCTCTGATAAATCGGTTTTCTTTTGTTAGCACGATGTTATCCACCGTTAAATTTTGCCGTATTTTCGTTTTACTCGAAAAGGGCACTAGTTGGTAAGTGGGACAAGTGTGAGCTATGATCTTGTTCGTTTCGAAGAGACTGCACTCTTCCGATTTGGCCAAATTTTTCAGGGTTTGTTTCCACGAAGAGGTTGTGCTGTGGACAGAATGTCTTTTTACCTTTTCCGAAAGGCAGTCTTCGAGACGACGTGCATCCGAGGTGGTGAGAAGATTTGCTTTGTCGTCTAGACTTTCGAAAAGATCGAGTTTGTCTCTCATCATTTTTATGCGTAACATTCCGAGTAGGTAGTTCCTCCCCCTCCACTCTTCGCTATTATTGATGTCTTTTAAAAAAGGCTTGAACTCGTCTCTGCAATCTCGAAGTTGCGTTTCGGGCAACATTCTCATCATGGAGAGTACTTTCAATTCCGTCACGCCCAGAGTGATTGGCCGGCAGAACGGTCTGTCGGGCACTTGGGGTAGTTTCGAGAGCGCTTCGACCGGCTTCATGTACCTGTTGACGAATCCCTGCAGCGTATTGTCGTATTTGGTACGGTATACTCTTTGCTTGAAGACGTCCAGCCTGGACGTGAACTCGTTTCCTCTGTAAAAACTCACGGCATCGTCGATGTGATCTCTCATTTTTTGGATTTGTTCTTTCAATGTCGATTTACCGGTGCTCGTGTCTTCGTTCGATACGTCGAATTTTTCGCCGTCTATCGCCGAGATGTCGTCGATGACGTTTTCTCGCTCTCGCGCAATTCTCTTCGCTTCGAGTAGGTTCAGGTGGCATCTGTCCAGCTTTTCGGGCGCGAGAATCGAGTCGGTCAAAAAATTGAAAATGGCGTGCTTTTGGTTTTCGTTGCCTTTCACGTGTTCTTGCAGCTTGCCGCCCAGACAGATCGCTTTGTAGGTCATCTCCTTGTCGTTGTCGGATTCGGAGACGTTTTCGTGCCATTCGCAAATGGTGTGCTGGTCTTGTGATTGCTCATCTTTTTCGAAAAGGTTATCGTGATAACAGTCGACGACGTCGTTTTCTAAGAAGAGCGGAAGGACGTGTAACATTTCTTCAGGTTTCGAAGATTCGATGTCTCCCTTGTAAACCATTTCCGGTCTCTTCTAATAGCTCCCTGGCCGTATCGAAAGAAAATCTAAATACGTTTGTATTTTTATTAAAAAAAACTCGGTGTTTGTCCTCGTACGTTCGCACCGCGTTCGAATCGATGGAATTTTGAGGGAAGAGAGACACGACGTTGGCGTCGAACGCCTTATCGAATCTTAGATCGTAAAACAGGGACAGTATCATGGTGAATATGGAGTAGGCTACGATCGGAAATCTCGTTTTTCTCAGCGTGTCTTTGACGAAAAAATACAAAATGCGAATCTTCACGTTTGTCGCTGGTATGTTGTAGATGTGGAGAAGCGTTGTCAGGCCTCCGCTGTATTTGAACTGGTCGGCCGAAAGAAAATTTTTCAGCGTTAAGAGCTTCGATTCTCTTTCGATCTTGACAAAAGCTGCGGTCTGGTCGATAATACCATTGACATCGACGAGTACCTCCTGCTTTTGCATGAGGTGTGCATGAAGCGCATAGTCGTATAACTTGGGTTTGGAGCTTTCTCGCAGCGTGTAAAATACGATGCGGGGACATTTGTCCTTTTTTAGTTTGTCTTCTTTTAAAATGAGATTTGGTAGCGAAGGAGGGAGGGGTAAAAATTCGGAAACGTCAAGATTTCCCTTTTTGTCCTTTACCAACATGAACGGTTTTCGTTTGAGTTCGCCTTCGTTGAAATAATAACGACTGTTGTTTTTAAAACAACGACCATCCGATTGTCCATTCGGTAGTGCAACGCTTACTGTTTTTACGATTTCGCCGCCGCTCATGTAAGTTCTTTTTATTACGCGGGCGTCGTATTGTTCCTGCCTTCTCATTATGGACCTCTTGATTTCGTCTAGTTCGTCGCATTTGCGTTCTAGAGTTAACCTGTAAGTTTCCGACTGGAGTTTGATGAGTTCTAAATGTCTATTCAGTTCTATGATCTGTTCCGACATTTCTACAATTTCTTCTCCGCCGAGTTCCATGTTTTCTACTTCGGCTTCTAGTTTTGCTTCTTTTAATTCGGCTCGTAATCTGCGTATTTCTAATTGGAATATTTGATAAAATTCGGCAATGAATTGACGCGCCATATCCCATTCCTGTTTCAATAAATTTATGACGTGAGAGAACGCGAATTTATTCATTTTCGTTTCTTGGTCGAAAGTTTTGCTAATTTCCTTGTACGCGGTACTTTCCGCTACGGTTTGTACCAAATTCGAATTTGTAGAATTTTGGACGGCGTTTAGGGCTGTCTTGAGGGTAGCGTTTTCTAACTTCATTGCTCCCACTAAGTCATTACAATGGGCTATTTCTGCCTGGGAATTTAACATCTCTTTTAAATGAGTCGTGGTATCGTCGTTGGATGATGCATTACCGGTATTTTGTAGAATGTTTCCGATGTGATCTTTTAGAGCTCTAATTTCTAAGTTTTTTTTCAAATTTTCTGCGATATAATCATCTGGTATTTTGTATGCCAAGATGAGAGATATTACTCTGGGGACGTCGATCTGCGTTCGTTCCGGAGGGTTTTCGAGGTGAATTGTTGACGCGGTAAGAGTTGATTTCATATTGGGGATTTGTTCGAATTCGGGAAATTGTGGAACACTACATATATTTTCTCCCCCTTCGCTTGTTTGTTCTTTTTGTTGTTCTCTCAAGGTGAGAATTAATTGAAGTAATTCGTTTCTTGTGCGTAGTTGACCTTGTACTCTATTCAACGAGGATTCTAGTGTGAGATTGTTTTGGAGGGTTCTGAGTACGTCGAGGTGTTTTTGAAAGATTTCGTCGAATTTCTCTTGTCGTTTTTTTAGTGCGTTTACGAGCGCGTGTTGATCGACATGTTCTGTAATTAATTTTTCCAAATCCTTATGATATTGCAGTCTTTCCACCGTTAAATGTTTCTTTAGTTCTTTCAATTCGAGATCGAGATATTTTTCCGCGGGGTTGATTTCCGTGTATAGCGATTTCGTTATTTCGGGGTCCTCGTGTACTTTTTCTTTTTCTATCCAGTTTTGAAATGTCTCTTTTGAAATCATTAAGGGCTCGAGTTGCGATCGTAAAAATTCAAACAGTTTGTTTTCGGAATCTTCCAACTTGGGACGCATATCTTCGATGTTTTCGAGTCTGGCATTAGCTAGTTGCAAATGCTCTTCGAGTGTTTTTATTCTTTCTTTCGACGCGTTTTCGAATCGTTCTTTTTCGTCGTTTAGTTGAACTAGTTTATTTTGCCATTCGATGCATTCGTTTCGTAATTTTCCTAATTCATTGGGAGCTGGAGGGGAAGCGGGAACCGTCGGAGAGGGAACGGGAGCGGGAGTTGGAGGAGGAGTTTCGAGAGAAGCGGCTGCTGTTGCGGTGGACGTTTTACTAGAATCGAGTTCTTGTTCTAAAGATGCGATGCGCTGATTCAATTTTTGTTTTTCTTTGGAGCATTTATCTTCGGATTCTTTGCACGATTTAAGTTCGTCTTCTAAAGAAGCATTTTGTTGCTTTAATTTTTCATTTTCGGTCGACATTTTTTCTTTGATTTTTTGTAAAGTTTGCAAAGCGTTTTCTTTTGTGTCGGATTCCTTCTTGGATTCTTCCAATTGATCTTGGGCCTCGTTCATCACTCTTTCGTTTCTGCTTTTTTCGTTTTCTATTTGGCGTTCGAGTTGATTTTTGTCTTTCTTAAGATTTTCGATGGTAGTTTCGAGACGCTGGCGATTTTCCCGTTCCATTTCTAATTCATTTTCTATTTCTTTAACGTTTTCGTCGCGTGCGTGTTGCATGTTTTGCATGTTTTGTATTATTTCATCTTTTGTTTCCATTTGTTTTTCCGTTTGGGAATTTGCCATCTGCAGTTGTTTCAGTGCATGTTGATTGTTTTCGATTTCTGCCGTCAGTTTATTGATAGTTAATTGCATCGATTCCGTCTGTCTTCGAGTTGTTTCTAGCTGCATTCGAGTTTCGTCTAATTCGCGTTGTGCTAATTGCATCGATTCCATTTGTTTTACAGTTGTTTCTAGCTGCATTCGAGTTTCGTCTAATTGGCGTTGTGTTTGTTGTAAATTCGTAGTCGTAAATTCCAGTTCTGTTTTCATTTCCGTACTTTGTCGATACATTTCGTCTTTTTCCTTTTTTAGATTTTCGTTTTCTGCGCGACATTCATCTATTGATGATAGAACTTGGGAACCGAGCGTTTCGCATTCCTCTTCGTTCCCTTCGCCTTCCGTCATTTTATCGACATCCGGGATGTATCTTGGACGTTCCTCGTCGTCGTTCTTTGTTTCGTCATCGTTGTCGTTACCGCGAAGATCAAAGTCCTTTACTTCTTCATCTATCTTATATTCCTCGGCAAAGTTACCCAAGACTTTATCTCGTCTCTTCTCTTGATGAGTCGGTTTTTTTCTTTTTTTGCTTTTGTTTTTATCGATCAGGTCTTGCCGAGTATGTTGTTTTACAGACAATCTCGGAGGCAATCTTTTGGAAGTTTCGACGAGAGATTGGACGCTTTTAGACAAATATCCTTTGCCTTCTTCTGTTATCGTTAGTCCACCGTCGAAGATTGTCATCATGGGAGGAATTTCCGTTACGCCGTGTTTTTCGATACCTTCCGGTTGATTTTGCAACGCGGCATCCATGGATACGATCGGCACCAATTCTTTTTCATCTTCGGATTTCTTTTTCTTGACATGTAACAGAGATTTCAATTCTTCTTGGTCCATTTTTTCGATACCGGATAGAATTTCGTCGTTTGTGTCGTTCTTTTGGATTCGATTTACTGCGCTCGTAAAGAATTCGAAATTTTGATTTCGACCGAATAGTTCTTTTACTTCGTCTGGTAATTTCCTTACAAAAAGCTTGCAACTGGGCTCTCTTTTCCTTTCGCGTGTGAACATAGCACTTATTCTTTTCTCGTCGAGGGATTCGAGGAGTTGGTCGGATTGTCCCCCGGTGAAAAATTCGACATCGTGCTTTTGGACGTACGATTTTGCAGAGACACTTTCCGAATGCGCGTCGAAGATCAGTTCAAGCAAATTTTGGAATAAAGGGGGAGGCTCCATGGTTTCGGTTTCGTATTTAACGAGATCAAGTTTCAATATCGATCTCGATTAAATTGAAACATTTATTCAAAAAAAGGAGAAGTAAAAATATTTTTGATTTTCCGTTTATTTTTTATTGTAGCAAATTAATCCAGATTCGTTTTATAAAATAAGACGTGGCGAAGGGAGAGGAGAGGATGATTCGAGTTGCGTCAAATGTCATCGTTTGTTTATGAATGTGTTAATATATCAGGTATCTAGTAGATTCGATTAAATATTTACATATTTATTTTGTAATTGTTTGAAAACATGATTTTAGATACCCATTAACTTTTTTATTAGAAAAAATATTCGTAGTCCCAAGTCATCTTTATAGTGACATTCTGTTTGGAATCCATGGGACGTTCTAGTATAGTCCCATCGCTAGTCATGAGTTTTTTAATGGCTATTCCGGCTCCTTTTCTATCTCGGCCGCGTGGAGAGAAACGTCCTAGTGCGTCTTTTTTTATCTGGTCCGCTAGCTGCTGTTCGGTTAGATTCGTTTTCACGAAAACTATTTTTGGATAATTATAGACCGGGGAGTCGTACCCCTCTAAAGGGGTCATGAAACACACCATGTAATAATAACAACCCATGAAAAAATTTGGCGGTAGGTGTTCCCACATGCAAGAAACGAAGTTTATCAGAATGTTTCTTCCCGTGTACGACGTGATGCTCTCATTGTACACGTTGTCGAAAATTTCGATTGCGCCTTCGAATTTCAACATGGCATACATGTCCTGGGGATTCGTGGCAAAGGCAAATATTTTTTCTAATCTGTCTGGCTGAAAGAACAACTTTTGGGCGATTTCTTCGTATCCTACGAAGAACGGAATGTCTTCCGTGCGTTTTTGGATTGCCACTTGTTTCAATAGTTCTACGTGTTGCTGTTGAGCCTCGAATAGATGCTTTGCCACGAAGTACACTTTTTTCGAGTCGGCAGAAAGGTAGTGCGAAGCCATCTTGCCGTAGAAATGCATGCGTTCTCTATGGTCCCAAGTGCTGTTGGCGCCGCTTAGCGTTTGAGATGCATTGATGGGATTCAATTCGCCGTGTTCTCTTTCTGTCTTTCGATGCGAAAATAAGAGAGCGCCGCGCGAAAATCCGGGACGGTAACCTTCCAGGATCTTGGAGTCTTTCATGTTCTTCAAAGAGTTTGACACGGTGGGAGTCGTCGAGGTGAGTCGGCTGACTTCTTCGCCATTGATGGACAGTCTGTCGCCCTTGAAATTTTCGAAAAAATTCGTTTCGAAGCCCGGGTGACGACCGACGTTGAATTCGGAGTATCCGTCGATTTTCCTTATTTTGGGATATTTTTTGGCCGGGAAAAAACTGGCCAAATCATCGAGTACTTTCAGTTTTCGTTTATTTTCGGACATGGGCGTAGCCAGGATGCGGGCCGGGTCATGAAAGGTATTCTCCATTTTGTATGTGAAATGTCAGCGTAAAAAGGTCCGAATTGTATATCTGCGAAAGCGTTTCGCACAATACCGTAAAGTTAACGTTTAGTACGTGGTAAACGTCAATATTGAATTGATCGATTAAGGATCTCGGCCAACTGGTTGCCACGAGTAAGTAATCGTCGTAAAACGAGTAAGATCCGTTCGTTTCGACGATCGAATACTTTCCTCGGCGCGGAACCATTGGAATGGGTTTTATTTGAATGGACACGAAGTCGAGTTCGGAATCTATTTGCAATGATGATTTTCTACTTCCTACATTCGGATCGAGTGCGCCTCGGAGAATTTTAAATAGATCTTCGTAATAATGGAGGAAAGTGTCTATCGATGTCGTGGCGTTGGGAAATACGACCGCGAACTTTTGTGGAAGCGAAGTCATCACTCGAGTCAAGATCGTTTTGTTTACTTCGATGCTTCTGCTGGGAATGGAAGTTCCGTTTTTCATGCGCCTCATAAGGATATTCGTCAGATGTTCTTCTTTGAAAAATGGATTCTGTTTCAACGTCATTATCGTCTTTTCGATGTACTCTTCCATTTGGGCGTCGATGGCGACGAGGTCGATGTTCTCTCCAGTCGTGTTCAGAGTGTTGCAATTCGTATCGAGGCAGTCGTGGTGTTCGAAAAAATGAGGTTTCATCGTTTGGATGACTAACATGGCGCATGCATAAACGTCGCAAAAGTAGCCCACCTGCGTGCCAAAGTGTTGCATTTCGCCGCTGTGATTTTGTATGAATAAAAATACGTCGGCAACCAGAAGCTCCGGCGGCCTGAAGGGAGCGTTGTACATGAACTTTCCTCTTTCCCAAAGTGGATGATCCTGCGATAGCCCTTTGATTTCTTTCAACCAAGAAGTCACGTCGAAATCGATGTCACAGGAAGCGGAAAGTGACGCGATGGATTCCGAGTAGCGGTTCGGGTGTTTCGATCTGTCGATGCAGCTTCGGCCAAAATCGATGATTTGCAACACGATGTTTCCGTTGGGAAGCGGGCAGATGAGAACGTTGTCGCAGTTTATATCAGCATGAAAACAACCCATGGAATGCAAAAATGACAATCCTTTGAATAACTGTTTCGCAAAGCAGTACACAGGTACGGGAATGGAGAGGGTGTAGATGGAAAAACGAAGGCTCTTGCCAAATTCCCTAAAACCCAATCCAAAGACGCGTTTGTCACAGAGATAAAAAGATAGTAATTCTTGTATCAGTCGATGACTGCCCAGGTATTTTAAGATCAAACCTTCTCTCCTATTCTCTTCGCAACATATTTCGTCTAGATCGTTTTGTAGTTCTTGACTCAATTTATATTGGTACCATTGTAAGTGACCCCCTTCTCCTCTTCCCTTTTCACCTCTTGAAGGTGATGAAATGGTTTTGGGATGATGGAAAGAAAATGCGAATTTTGATAAAACTTTAGAATAATCGTTTTGCATATTTCTTTTTTTTCGGTCTTAAATCAAGAGTCTACTAGCGAAAAATAGGATTCCGGATGTAAGAAGTCGGGACAACAATCTTGAAAGTTTAACGTATTGTACGCGTGGGCGTCGATCGTGGGTTTTGCTCCATTTTGTATCATAGATTTTACGAACTTTTGAAATCTTTGTCTGTCGGTAAATTTATATGCGTTCTTTTCGATATAGTGTTTTGTTTCACGTGGTAAACGTTCAAAATCGTAGTCATTTCGTAATAGGGCCATTTCTACAAAAGACGGGGTTTGAAATTCTGGACGTTTGTACATTATTTCATCCATCAGGAGACGAGCGTCGTCGTTTAAAAACAAACGAAATACTGCTTCGTATGTCAATGCCGAGGGAGCGAGTTCGAACGCCCACATCCAATTTTTCTGAATCGCGTAATCGAAACTGGTTTTTCCGTAGTCATCTTTTTCCATCGTCAAGATCGTTTCTGGATGTTTTTCCGTCAAATCTCGTGCCGATTGAGGGTATATGTCGTAACCGAAGATGTGTTTACCTTCAATCATTGGATTGTGGCTGCTTTCGAATTTTGATATTAGATCGGACGAGCGAGACAAGCGATCGATTACAACTTTCTCGGAGCTGTGGTGTTCTTCTGGTTCGTTATTTTCCTCGCTTTTGTTCTCCATCGAGCTTTCATCTTCGCTGCTGTCGGGAGAGTAGACGACAACGCGTTGGTTCTTCTTCTTAATTTTTGACATTATGTTGGTGTTTTACGATGCGGGTTACATTGACGAGATAATTCAGATCGAGATGACGAAAAGTGTAAAATTTCATTCTGCACCCATTAGGGATATTGTCTCTTATAGTATTTTTAAAAAAATATTAGAGAATCTATTGAACGAACGTGAAAGATCTGCGCTTCATGTCATATTTCTACACGATGCATTCGACGGAGATAAAATTAAGGCAATTTCAGATTTATTCATCGGGGTCAAGGAGTTCATTCAAAACGATTGCGACGAACGAAACAGGATATTTTTGATCAAAACCATAGATCAAAATGAGTTCTCGATTCCTATCCACGAACCGAAAAATGTTAGTTGGGAAATTCTTTCGTTGGGAACCGAGTGTGCTACCGACGTGCCCTTGGAATTGTTCGTTTACGAGTCAAAGAAACAAGATATTGTTGATTGCGCTAGCTTTTTCGACGAAACCGGAGAAATAACCATCGTTACAAACGATGAAGATACTGCACATCGTGCAATCATTTCTTCGAAGGGGCGATTTTCCGTGGTGAATGCCCGAAGTTATGAGTGTAACGAAACAAACCACACATGAAAAATCAAGTATAAAGCTTGTATCTTTGTGAACATCTTTTTGTATCATGATTTTATCAAGAAATTGAACCAGAAAGCTGTGTAAACAACAGTGTAAGGTTGGTCTTGCATCCAGTGATAAATCTGAGTGAAAATCTGGAAAATTTGGGAGTTTTTAGTCATTTTTATGAGAAAATTTGTAAAATCAAAAGGTTTTCGAATAATTAATTATTCATTATTCTAAATAGCTATTTAATATTCATTAAAAAGTAGGTAGCTATTAAAAATATCCACCTACCTATTTTAACTAAGTAGGTGAGTTATCCAATGAACCAATCATAATCAAGTATCATTTTTATTTATAAATAATTAAATAAAACTTTAGGTTACTAAAGGGAACATTTTTTCTAAAATTCGAAATTTAAGTTACAAAAAGTCACAAAAACTCCTAAAAAATATATTTATGATACAAAAAGTAACAATGAATTTAATATTTAAATTAAACTTTTTAAATACCTATTTTATAAAATGATGAATCTAAGTATAGTTGGATCTTTAAATTAGATCCAACTGAATCTGCTAATATATTTCTACATAGGGAGTTTAAGACCGATTAGCTTAGAAAACCTCAGTTAACCCGCTGCGCGGGCGAGGATCTATTAAAAGTGCAATAACATTAAAATGCATGACGTGAAAAGCGAAACAAAATGTTTCCGCTCGGAGTCACGTGGCATCCGTCAAAGCCATGTGGCAATGACATTGCAATGTTGTTCAGAGAATCAATTTTACAAAGTGTTATCACCTCCTTTCCCGATGTATCGTGGCAAAAAATGCGAATTCCAATCGACCAACCCATCTTACCATCACAGACTCTAACAGAAGATTGTTTCAAGAAGCGCACCAGCACCACATTCAAAGTGAATTAATTTAAGATTTCAAGAAACTTTGACTTCTATTTTCCAGCCCTGAACGGCTGTTTTCGATTAACACCCTCCTTTGTGCCTCCATTTCTTTGTTCACATTCTTGTAAAGTTTTAATTCGTAGAAAACTTTGCAAAAGCAATTGTATAGGCCAAACAAATTAGTTTTTGTATTATTGTTCCTGTTACGCTCAAAAAAGAAACGATATAGCTCGGTCCCCAATCAGTCTGTTATTGATGTGAGTTATATAGACTATCAATAATAGCCAGGAAAGGAAAGTTTGCCAAAGCCAAGGCTAAACAAACTAATTTTTGTGCTATTGCTCCTGTTACAATCGTTCTATTATTGATGCGACTGGTTAAAATTGTTGATTAAAAAGTAAAACTATTTTAATCATTTTAAATCAAAATAGGTATTTTAGGGTTTTTGCTTGTGTGTTTTTCTGTGTTCCGATCCGATCCGTGATGCGATCCGTGATCCGATCCGATGATCTGATCCGTGATCCGATCCGGTGATCCGATCGAGATTTTGTCGACGCCGTAATATAAAAGAGCTAAACCAAAGTTCGTTCAGACTGTAATATGAAAGAGGTAAAGCCACGGTCTGTTCAGATATACAAGAGCGAAATCCCATACTTTTACCTTAGTACCCATTAGAGCCGGTGCTTATCTCCTGTAGCGTTAAGCGGATGAGAGTCATTGACTTCATGACCTTTGTTACGCTTGTTTGAGTCAGTTAAAAATTAATATTATTGCAATTTAAACGTTAAATTAATATTAATTTAATATTAATTTAATATTAATTTAATTTAATATTAATTTAAACGTTAAATTAATATTATTGCAATTTTAACTTTGTGATAAACTTGTCGAACTTTATGATAAACT
>JAOCNB020000010.1:6254-22557 GCA_026546465.2 Palythoa caribaeorum | reverse complement strand
GGCGACTTTGCGTGACTTAAGGCAACCGGCTTTGTGCAACTTTGCGCGACTTTAGGCAACTTTGCGCGACTTTAGGCAACTTTGCGCGACTTTAGGCGACTTTGCGCGAGTTAAGGCGACTTGGGGTCCCAGTGTAGGCCTTGGTGGGGAAAGTTCTTCCTCGGAATATCTTGAGGTGTACCTCTAGATCCTTGAACAATATTGAGTTAATTGAATATACCACGGCAAACAGATTTTTTCTTTCTTTCCTTCTAAAATGGCTAAATAAGATGTCGACAAGTTGTCGTTTTTTTTTTTTATTTTATCCTGTCATTGCCTTCAAAATGATTCGGCATGTATTGAACACACAGCGTTTCTTTGTGAATCGAACAGAGATGCAAGAAAAAGTTTTATATAAGGAAAATTAAGAGTTGCTAATTCCTTCCCGACACAAAAATTACTTGACAATTCAAGTAAAAGTGAAAAGGTAAACACGAGAAAGTAAGTACAACAACGTAAATCGAAAAGTTTAACAGTCCAAGGTAAACGTGAAAATTATAAATGAGTAAAGGTAAAGATAAACTAAACACGGTAAATATGTTTAATTAAACGTGTTACAAGGTAAACTGATATGTTAAGGCAGACTTAAAAACAAGATAACTGATATGACTTCATAACTCTGAAAAGGTAAATAAGAGAGGGTATTACAATGTAAAAGTGGTCATGGCATATAATGTACACATAAGAAGGTATACGTGACAAGATAATGGTCACAAGATGTAAGAGGCTCAAAGAAAAAGGTTAAACGCGACAAGCTAAACGTGACAACTAACCTAGACATAGTAAATGTGATAAGGTAAACATATTAAGGTAAACGTTATTAGGTACATATAAGAAGGTACACCGGCATAACAAAGTATAGGTGAAAAGTTAAACCCGAGAAGGTAAAGGTGACAGGTGAAGCGTGACAAGATCAACATGACAAAGTAAACATGAAAAGTTAAACCTATCAAAATAACCGTGATAAGATACATAAAAGAAGATAAACGCGACAAGGTAAAAGTGAAAATTTAGACATGACAAGTGAAACATGAAAAGGTAATTGTTACAAGGTAGTTTTGTCATGTACCAATTGATTTGTCGAGAAGGAGATATGCATTTCATTAACCATTATGGCCCTTCAGTACCAACTTCAACTTGTTTTTCTGCTCAATTCATCAGTGACTATTTAAATGGGTGGTGCAAACTCGAAAGATCCTGGACGACTAAACTATGAGATACACAACATTTACTTGAACAACGCCGAAACATACGGAAGGTATGTAGAGTAATTTGTTACTGTTAAACTCAATTCGTGGGTAGATCTAGTTTAGATCTAGTTAAGGGTTGCCTAGTTCGTGATAGTTCCACGCAAAAGGGATGTCACGTTCATCTTGAAAATGGAAATATTGTAAAGGTTTTCTTCATGGACACAAGCAGAATTTATCTAATTTGTTATTTTTGAAAAGTCTCTTAAAATGGTTTATACTTTCTTTCAATAAGCTTCAAAATCTGCCATGGGAGAATAAATCTTTTCCGATGCTCCAAAGCTTGTTTTAACAAGTAATTGAACTACAATGCCCATTTGTTTTAAGTTTAAAAAAGGTGGAAGAACAATAATTCTCGAAACATTTTTCTTTTATTGATGTAAGTTTGCAATTGAAATATCTTTACTTGATTGACCAGTCAGACAAGATCTTACAATTCGCTGAAGTTTATCAATGCCAGTTGTAAAACTAATGTCTATAAATGTAGATTTTTACCAAGTACGATAAAGGAGTGGAACATGTACAAGCTTCCAACTGAAGTAATAAGTGCCGCCATCGCAGAGGCCTTCAATTTAGCCTTAAGGTCCTACACCAACTCCAACCAAATATTTTGAATAAGCAAATTGTTTTTATATCACCAACACATTTAACGCCCTTCTTTTAACTATTTACTTGATGGCATATACGGCACGAGCACTACACACATCTGCGGTGATGGACGTAGTCCTTTTGCAGATCATGCATTTAGCTATAGATTGAGATCTCTTAAATGGTTATTATTTGGGCATTGATTTGTCCATGAGCAGCGAAACTTTTGTTATGGTTTGCTATTTTTGGTATGGTTGAAATTTAGAGCCATCCGAATCCTACTATTCTTGCAGCTAGTAAATGAAAGAGAAGCAGTATCTCTTATTAGTTTTTATATTTTTCCAAAAACAGACTTGCACCGGTTCGACCAATCACACTTCACCAGAAAGCTCTTTTTTGTCTTTGGTTGTCAATCATTTGGTTGTGGCTGATTCTAAAACTCATTAAACTACTAAGGAAGGTTGGGACATCCAAGAAGGAAACAGATGAAGAAAAGAAAACAGGAAACGGAAAAAATGGGGAGAAAGATTTAGAGGAAAATGAAAATGAAAAACAACAGGGAGGTAACAGAACTATTAGAGAAGTGAATAACAGTTACTTACAAAAATTAAAATGCGGTTTACTTTAATCTTGCCACACTTTCAACTTCTAGCAGTGTTTCTCTACCTTTAGGAACAAAGGTTCTATATCTCAGTGTTACTCCTTTAACGAACTGAACGTCCAATTAAAGGAGAAAAACACTTGAAGCGATCTTAATTGAAATATTTTAAAGCTAGATCTGATTAGACAAGTTCAATCCTTTCATCTGACTTTGCTCCTCAAGTGAGTAACCTAGATATAGAATCACGACACTTGTATTTAATTCTCTGTGTACTTTTACGTTTTCCAGTAGCCTGCGATATGATCACATAGATCGAAAACGTTTGAATCTGATCATGGAGAATAGCGTCTTCCAAATTCATCGATAAATGGTTTATCTCATACCATAATATCAGCTACTTCGCATACTAAGAGAAATAAACTATCTATCTATCGAATTTCCGCAAATTTCTTCTCTGGTGTTAATGTCATACAATTTGTTGATCGTCGTTATTGGAAAAAAATGCGTACGTTTGTATCTTTATCTATTTATTTTTGTTTTTTTGGCATTAAAACCTGGACGCAAATCTAACTCAATCTTTAATCCAACAATTTCATTTGCAAACAAATTTTCTTTTAATTGCTATATCTTCTGAAGACAGTTTGTATTCCAAACTAAAACTGCCGCTTTCCACACTTTTGAAATCGGTAAATTGAGTACCCACCGATTTCTCCTGCTGGGGGCTAACATGCAACTGATTTTTGTTTATTTCATCTCTGAAACATATTTTTCCTTTCTGTGTATTTCCTTCACAGCGTCTATTTCCAGGTTTGGACGAGGTGACGCAACTGAAGAGAGCAAAGAGGCCAAATCACTTTTGTCACATTTAACGGAACACGCGGCTGATCAGCCTCCTTTTCTAGTATTCTTGTCCAAGGCCATTATATTTGGTTTTATTATGCTCTACTTCTGGCTATGCGACTATCAGCATATATGGTAAGACAAGGACGTCCTTCTAAAATTTAGACAGTATAAAACTACAGTTTAACACTGTAAATAATTACTAGTTTTGAGGCTTTTGCGTGTAGGACTTGATAAAAGTAATAAATCATCTAACATTAAACATTACGGGCTGCACACGTTAATATTAAAAATACATTTACGTTTCATCTTCTCTGGTGGAAGCCTTCACTGAGAATGATGCAAACCAATAAAATCAAAGCGTTTAAGATAAAGAAACTAAATGTGCATGAGTGCAGTAAAGTATAATAAAACAGTACAATAAAACTGTTTAATTTAGGCGGTAAGATTTTTCTTCTTGATTCATTGTTTCCGTGTAAAACGTAACTTGTAAGAGTCATTTCTATTACAATTGTTGGGACCGTCGGTTTTGAATTTCAATGGCTTCTATAACTAGTCGACTGATATATTTTTTGTGTTTTTGAGAGAACTTGAATTTTTTTGAAGTTGATATGATGGTTAGCATGAAACATGCTCTGCAACGAGGGAAACTTGATGTTACCCGTTATGTATCTGCCTGTTATGTTCTTTTTTCCAACATAACATTTGCCGCTACCCCATTTTACTTGATAAATTCCTTTTGTTTGCAGTTTTGAAAGGGATTTCTTATAACACTCAAGGTGTTTACAAATTTTAAGGTGTTGAAGCCGACACGTATTTTATGTTTGCTAAGTAATTTGGAGATGCGGTCTTTACTTCCTGTAAGTAATTATGTTTGAAAGTGGTACTGGCAAACCAGCTCCAAAGCCGTTTCTATGCCCGATTGAAAAAGGATAAAGATTAGACGCAGGGTTGACACTTACTACAGAAAACACAAACTATTAAATGGAACCTCGGTCCACTTTATAGAGGACCTGCGCAACACGAACATAAAAAAACAGGATATCGAAACTTATTATGCATATAGAAAGGATATGTTCAAAGTTACTTTAATACTAGGCGACATGACAAATCTTCTGCTGTAATCTATATTTAAAGAGTAATCCAAAATTAAGATGAACATGAATATTGTTCTCTTGTAAAGCCAAGCTCTCTGGAATTACGGAAATCTAACTAAACTTTTACAAATAGTTTTGAGAAAGAGCAAAAATCATAAAACACGTGGTGTCCCAAACAAGGCAATGCAAAAGGTCTTGGAATCCGGGTTCCACAATAAGGATTCCAGATTTCCTTGACTGGATTTCGGGTTCCTTTGACTGGATTCTGGATTCCCTTGAATGAATTCCAGATTTCCTCTGACTGGATTCCAGACTCCCTTGAATGAATTCCAGATTTCCTTTGACTGGATTCCAGATTCCCTTGAATGAATTCCAGATTTCCTTTGACTGGATTCCAGATTCCCTTGAATAAATTCCAGATTTCCTTTGACTGGATTCCAGTTTCCCTTGAATGAATTCCAGATTTCCTTTGACTGGATTCCAGATTGCCTTGAATGAATTCCAGATTTCCTTTGACTGGATTCCAGATAACCTTGAATGAATTCCAGATTTCCTTTGACTGGATTTCAGATTCCCTTGAATGAATTCCAGATTTCCTTTGACTGGATTCCAGATTCCCTTGAATAAATCCCAGATTTCCTTTGACTGGATTCCAGATTGCCTTGAATGAATTCCAGATTAACTTTGACTGGATTCCAGATTGCCTTGAATGAATTCTAGATTTCCTTTGACTGGATTCCAGATTGCCTTGAATGAATTCCAGATTTCCTTTGACTGGATTCCAGATTCCCTTGAATAAATTCCAGATTTCCTTTGACTAGATTCCAGATTCCCTTGAATGAATTCCAGATTTCCTTTGACTAGATTGCAGATTCCCTTCACTGGATTTTGGGTTCACTTTGACTGGATTCCGGATTACTTTAACTGGATTCTACATTCATTTGACTTAATTCCGGATTCCCTTGACTGAATTCCGAATTTCTTTGACTGGATTCCGGTTCCTGAACATACAAATATTTATTGGATTGGACTCCGGGCTACTTTACTGGATTGAGAATTGTTTGACTGAATTTCGGATTCCCTTGACTGAAGTCCGAATTGCCTTGACTGTATTCAGAATTTCTTTGAATGGATTCTGGGTTACTTTGACTGGACTCCAGATTTCAGGACTGGATTCTTGAATCCTTTGATTGGTTTTTGTTTTCGATTGGTTGGATTCTGGATTCCACCAACTACTGACGTAGATTTTAACATTCAAAATGTTTTATTTCTTAAGGTGGGTTCCCAATTCTATACTTAACATTCCGTATTTCAGAAAGAAAACTAAGTTGGATTCTGGATTGCAGAAGAACTTAGGTACTCAGGTTCCACCTGTCATGTTGCTTATTCAGAAATAGTTACTATTAATTCAATTAATCTCACAAGAAGCTCGTAACCCGCTATCATTCATAAGGTCGCAATAAACAACTCAAACAAACAAAATACACATTGAAACAAGCATGTTTAGGTTCAAATTTATCCTTGGATTAAATCTGTATTTTTCATTAATATATTGATTTAAATTTATTATCAACATTTACCATTTCTTTCAAAACAGAGGTCACGAACCATCATGAAGTGCTGTCGAGTAATGTTTGCTTGCTGACGCACTGTATTTTCGAATCGAACCTTCAAAAGTGACAAATATACATTGCTTTCCTTGAGACTCCGTAGTAGAGCACTGAAAATTCAAATGAATACTTCCGCAGGCAAGTGCGACGCGATCTGCCGTGAATTGTATATCACCCAATGTACAATTTATTCACGAAGGCAACAAGAACGAAATGTCGATTACTTAGAATATACCCACAACCCTTTTCGGGTGAATAAAAGTCGCGACCATTCTCAAGCGTACGTGATCCAGACATCTGAAATTGAAGATAGCTGTTTTTACTTGTCAGAGAACTAGCGCTGTCGCCTCGCAATAGGAAAACACTATTTAGACCTAATAGATAAACTTGACCACAACATGCAACATATACAAATTCAATTTGGATTTCAAGGAGTTAGTGAAACCTTATTTCATTCGTTTCCAGGCCCAAAACAGAGAAGCAGTATTCTCGAGATATGTTTGTGTTTCTGTTCGCGCTGTTGGTTATTGTAGCATTTGTGTTCACCGTGCGACAAACACCGGAGAAACTTTTAAACAGAGATCAGACGGAGGAGTGGAAGGGCTGGATGCAGGTATTGGTGGATCGTTTTAGACTTATATGTTTATAAACTCTTAGTTTTTCATTCCAAACACAACTAAGACTTTTACTACAATAATGATAAGGATATTTGTCAATAAAAGTTCACAAGGCTTCAGAGATGAAAAAAAATCAAAATATCTTTGATTTGATATATAACAAACAGTCAATAAATGCCAGTATCTTTTCCCATCTAGTTGAGAAGGTCCGTTACGACACAATAACACACGACAAAACACAGCACAGCACAGCGCAGCATAACTCAAAACGATATAATAATATTATAATAGAATAGAATAGAATAAAATACAAAGGAATACAATACAATAGAGTACAAAACAATACAATACAATAGTATACAACATAATACAATACAATGCAGTACATTCTAATACAATACAATGCAACACAACGCAACGCAACGCAAAGCATGCACACAATGCAATGCAACACAAATAACGCAGCACAACACAGTACAGTACAATACAATACAATATCATGTATAGTACAATGCTTATGGATAACACCGTTTTGACCAAACAAATTTAAACTTACAACGGAGAAATGTTGCTTTTTCATGAATAGGTTCAGTTTGTTTGGTATCACTACTATGATGCCCAGGAGGCGTTTAACTCCATCCGCTGTTACATTGCAGGCTACGTGTGGATGACGGGATTTGGTAAGTTGTAACGTTTGTTAAAGGTGAAGATGTTTGTGATAAACATAATGATCAGTAAATCTTTTCATTAAATCATGCAATTTAATTCATGGCGATTTTGGAAGCCTAGAAACAAAATCCAACAACTCAACGAGATTGTTTGGCTAGTACAGTGCTCGTCTACAAATTTAAGTCCGTTTCAAACGTCGAAAGCCAAAACTAAAGCAAGTAAGGTAGAGCAATAGAATTTGTTATTGAATTTTGACATGAAGTGCAGTAACAAGCCAATTACAATGAGTAATAAGTTAATATCACCATTTTTTTAATTCAATGATGATAGCTTTGACTTTAACATACATATTTCGGGAGTACCGCTCCCATCATTTGTTTGGCGCAAAACATTTTAACCAAAATTTTTGAAAATATAGATTACCAAAATGGTTGACATACTTGATCACAATAGAAGTAAAATACTTTTAAAATTACTTAATTATTGTGATCAAGTATGTTAACCATTAAGGTAATCTATATTTAAAGTTCGATTAAAATGTTTTGCACCACATGTACACAAACGATGGGAGTGGTACTCCCATAAGATGTATGTTGAAGTCAAATCCATCATCGTGGCAATAAATATTCTAGTTAAAGTATTCCTTCTCAATTACAATGAGTTTTAACCATTTATCTTATTGCGGTTTTTACTAAAAATTCCACCATTAACCTTCATTTAATTGTGTCTCTTAAGTTCACTCATTCCTTCTCTTATAGTGAAAATCTTTTGAGGCTATACCTGACAATGTTACATGTTTGTTTCCTAACAGGAAATTTCTCGTATTTCTGGATAAGAAAGGATTACTCAATATTCCGACTGTTGAAGATGATGTTTCGTCTCAACTTCTTGGTTGTCATGGTAATGGCAGTAACCAATCACGAATTTGTACGATATTACATATGTGCCATGCACACTTATTGGTTTCTGTCCGTGTACTGCATGATGGCTGTTCTCAAGTCTCGAAACCAAGTAAGAATTTTAAAACAAATTTTGGTCAGTTTTGTATTTTGGCTCTTTTACATAGTCAGATTTTTTGGAAATACGCACATACAGTTTCTAGCAAGAATTTGGGAGCAAAAGTCACAGCAAGCTCTGAAGACGACGTTTTTTGTTCGAATGATTACATAATTTGAAAAGGAACAATAGCGATAACAATTTGTGTCAGTTTTTAACAAAAAAGACCTGATAACTTTCATTGTTAGGTATACGAAAACAGTAAACAGCAGTGCTACTACGCATGCGCAGCTAAGCACCAATATAAGCCAACAGGGCAGCAGTGGACAGCTGTTTGCTCTCTGCATCGCGTAGGCAAACATTCACTTCACAAGACAAACGCGGAGGCTTCTTAAAGCCTCCGTTATAACACAATAAATATAGACCTTTTAGCTGCGATATCCTTCTAACTACAATTCGGAGAAATTACGACTCATCCATTTGGTAGCCTGTGTCCGCCCGTAGTTGATGAAACAAAAAATATCCGTGGATCCAAAAAACAACAACCGATAGAAGTGCATGAATAATTTATAGTGTTCGTAAATTTCAGTTCAGGTTATAAAATATTGACTTGTTTATTATTGCAGGACAGAAAAATCATGGCAGCAAAGTTTGCAGTGTATTTTGTTGTAAATGCTCTCATATTTGAGATCCCTGGAGCACCATACAAAGTGTTTTGGCCCTTTCAGTTCATTCTAAATGTGCGAGGCAGTCTAAGATATTGGGTGTTTCGGTCAACGTAAGTATGCGTAAACGTAAAAAAGGGTTAGACACAGGAGCCATTATTACATCATATTTTCGTACAACTTGTCCCCATCATAGTAATAAACAAGCTAGACTACTTTAGATTCGTGCAAAACAAGGCGATGACTTTTCTATCCCATGAATCAAATAAGTGTGATGTTACCTCAGTTGAATGCTACTCTTTAATTTCCTGAGCGATGTGATTCTAAGAAAAGCCTCTTTTACTGCTGTAGAGGGCTCTGCCTAGTCCAAATAGACGCATGTAGTGATGGCTCATCAAAGGCACATCTTTTTAATTTGAAAGGTTTTCTAGCTCGTTTACGACTGAATCAACGATTAATGCGGTGTTTTATTGTTCTCTGCTTGTACGAAATTTGTTTTATCATCTATAGTTGTGTTGATTAGATTGTTTGTGAAACCTGACACACTTACTACACTTCAAAGAACATTGCAATGCTTCTTTTCACATTGGGTGCATGGTCACAGTTATGATCTGATGCATTGCTAGTCTATTGCCACTGCCCGTTTCGTAATTTATATTCTGTCGTCTCCTAATCAATGTTCAAGTATTTTGAGGTTTTATTCATGTATAGTTAGTAGATTTCAAGATTTCACTGGTTTTAAAACTTGGCAAACTTCAAGGAAGAGTTCCATCACGTCTTGGTGGATTTTACCATATATACTGAAATTCATTCATTTTATTTTGAGCCCATTGAATCACCAATAAAAGGTTTTACTTTAGCTCAACAAAAAGTTTTTGTATCCATTGATAATAAGATATGTATTGGATTCATTGGCGACAGTTATTAAAAAGATTTATAAGTTAAATCTCGGCTGAGATAAGTGCACGTTTAACTCAAGAATTGATGTGAATTTCTTTCAAATTTTGTCCGGGATCAACCAAATAAGTGCACATTCTTACCAAATTTAGTATACAATTGATATTTCAAGAAACATATGCATTGATCTTTGTGTTAATTATTTCTCAGGTTGGACCATTGGGTCACGTGGGTTGGAATGCTGTGTGCGTACAATTACCCGTATGTAGAGCGTTTCATAAATTATTTGGAAACTAAACACGAGAAAAGCAAGAAGCGCCGAGAAGTTCTGATATTGAAAGCGGCCATCATTTTTGCATGTGTCCTCGTCTTCTTGATCTGGTTCAAGTTTGCGCTAACTCAACCAAAAAGAATCTACATGTTGATCCATCCTTATTCCTCTTCAATTCCTATTATTATCTATATTTGGTTAAGAAATTGTTTTCCCATTCTCCGCAGCCAATACTTAAATCTATTCGCTTGGCTTGGCAAGATTACACTCGAGACATATCTTTCACAAATTCATATTTATATGATCGGGGACGCCAAAAAGATTTTGGTTTATCTCCCTGGATATCCTATGCTGAACTTTTTGCTGGCAAGCGTTATCTATGTTGCAATTTCATACGTCCTATTCCATCAGACATTATTTTTCAACTCCTATATCTTTCCAAAGAATATGAAGATAATCGGTAAAAATGTCCTTGTTGGGAGTGTTTGGCTTGGTTTATGTTATTTGCTTTCCTTTGCACTCACAAAAGCTTTGTTGTGGTAACCAGGCAACAACATAGAAGAGCCACAAGTGGCCCGCTCCCCACGCGAGTCTATCGAGTATCTCAGTGGGTAGAGTGTCTGACCGTAATCAGAGGGTCGTGAGTTCGATTTCCGTTAGAGACTCAAGAGTTCTAAGGAAAAAAGCTTGAAACACCAAAACATTTCTTTCATAGAAAGTTCCAGAAGGTGCAAAACTAATTACACAACACGGAAGATTTTATAAGGAATATTCTTCGACAAGTAACACAAAACATAGTTGGAGAACAAAGATCTGTCAGATAAACATCCCTTAAATCTTAAAAAGCCGTAATTGTGATTTAGCATAAAAATGAAATTTTGTTTCAAATTTCTTTTAGCAGAAGGCAAGAGGCAGTTGAGAAGAAACAGAAGAGTGATAGACAATAGCAGTCTTTTTGAAATGGCCCGATTTAGAGGAATATGTTAGAACCCTGCCTTGTTTTATATAGCTTCAAATTTTCAACTACGTCTAGATTTTGTTGGTTAGTACCTACAGATTAGGTACTGAAGAGGATAGGGGAACTAGAGGGATGTGTTGGTTGTGGGGAAAGGAGGGTGGGGGGTAGGGATGGGAGATATTTTTTTATTGTGGAGGGGTAAGGATGGAAATGACTTGTTTGTCTGATACTTTATTTTGAATGCATGTTTTAGTGGCGTTTAGTTTTCTTCATTGGCTGTAATATGGTATTCTTTAATCAAGATGTGCACGGGGTTTTATGCACATTAACTAATCAATATCTGATTAGTATCAGGGTATAATTATATCACACATGATAACCTTAAGCCATAGCGTGTGATGACTTAACATAAGCATCCAATAACTGTGTAGATAACATGGTATAAGTGTCTTTTAACTTTGACAGAATTATCATGCATTTGATAAACCCTTCTGTTTGCTTGTAAACCTTTATCATTGTATGTTAAAACTCTGTTTGAACATTTCACCCAAGATGTAATCTCTTTGTGAAAAAAAAACAATATAAACGTAAAACGTATAGCTTCTGTCAGTACTTGAATCGTTTCGATTGTCCACACGAAAACGCTAAAACTGTTGAAATCTATGCAATAACGTTCCTTAGAGAGCATGCGCAGTGGTTATAGTGGGACACCGGTACAGTCGGACTGGTTTCAAATGATGACCTCACCATATTCCAAGACTTACCTGAACGTTTCCAAAAAAATTCGTTTTCGGAGCCCGGAGACGCCCTTTATGTTGGATGGATGACCAAATCACAGAAAAAATCTTCGGATGGTGATTTATTTGAATGTCTGTGTCATTGGGTCGAGTATTCACTTGTTACAAAATATAAGAACATACTGCGTCTTAACCTTGAGTTAAATTAGTAACAGAGGCTCCCCACAGTAACAGGAGAAGGAGCGAGTTGTAAGGGTTACTAATCTTTTTGCTATGAATATTAGTTCATGTTACAGCTTTTTTCATCAAATTTTTCCCATCAAATGTTTCTCAAGGCAACTAAGTATAGAATCATTTGCTTCAATCTTAATTTAGTATATTCTGTTGGTGTGGAATTTCAAAATGATCATTTTTTAGTGGCTTTGCTTTTAATTTATATGAAGTATGGTATTAAAGGAGACAAGGCTCTTGTTACTTTACTAGTAAAACTTTTTTCATGCTTTTAATTTCACCAAAAAGATGGAAACAGCAAGAGAAAGAAAGATGGAGGAATTTTCAGAAGTAATGATAATTGTCTTATTACCACTACTACCAATTTACGTTTGCTCGTAGTTTCACAAAGGCTAATCAAAGTAGAATGAATATTCCACTTGTTGTTTTAAGAGAGAGAGAGAGAGACAGACAGACAGACAGACAGACAGACAGACAGAGACAGAGAGAGACAGAGAGAGAGAGAGAGGAAGAACAAAGAAAAATAACAAACGGAATAAAAACATGAAGAAAACTAAATTGTGTTTGTTTACTAAGTATCTTTATGGAAAAGTTTGATGTTTTTGAGGTCGAAAAGTTGTCACCCATTAAAACATCGTATTCGTAAATCTAAACCTTTGTGCAAGCGCGAAAACCCTTGTATTAAATATTATATTGTTAATTTTTACATTTTAAGACTGATTTTTAAGCCGTTTTACGACATACGATTGACCCCATCATGACACTTATTAAATTTCATTGCATTCCTATATTTTATCCTGGTTCCTTGCTTTGTTAATTTCAACTCTTTTTTCTGGTGTGTCTCTATTTCTAGCCTTTAATCGCATTCTCTGAAAATTCTGTAGTCTCCAGAACAATTCCTTGGTGCTCGAAGTAGCTCTAGAATTGCCCTCGGCGATTAACTGTGTTTGATACCCCTGCAACGGTCTGAATTTATAACGAAAATAATTAATGTAATCGATTTCATTGGTTAGCATCTTCTGGCAGAAATATTTGTTAAAACGGTCTGCATAGGGATTAAGTAGAAAGCTCCTGATCTTCCCTTTAAGTCTAAATGCTGTTTCGGTTGCTTCTTCGTCTGCAACACATTCTTTCTGCATTCTCGCATTTTTAATACGAAATTCTTTGAGATCTCTATAGAATGCCACACCGTGTGACTCGATTTTTTGCCAAAATGTTTGGTTGAAATACTCGTAAAGAAGAACATCCGCTGCGTTCCAGGCACGAATCTTTCTGACAAGATGTTCAGGTAGATCATCGGTTTTGTTTTTGTCGTGCCTTTGGTTAAATTTGACATATAGGATGTCATCCAAATCCCAACAGAATTCTCGCTTCAATAAAACCAAACTCTCATCAAAATATTCCATTATGAGCACAAGTGAAAAGTCTTTTTCAATTTTTTGTATTTGTAGATTGATTTCATCTATATTTTCGTATAGCCGGGGAGGAAAGCCCAGATCAAAGAACATTCCATTGCGAACAAGATTCAAGGCTTCTGGAAAATTTCTGAGCCTGATTGCCATGTTTCGTAAATATACGTGCGGGTTGTTAAGAAATGTATCCATCGGCGTTTCATCATTTGAAAGGTTAAGATATGAGGGAAATTCCATGTAATTAAAGGTTGACTCCCATTGGTCAACAGGATTTCGCAAAATTGTTATATACTTGGTGTTATTTTTCATGATAACATCCATTGTAGGTCGATAGTATCTTGCGTGGTTACACAGCACATTGGCTGTTTCTCCATTCATTCGCCAAAGGTCAACTGCTGCCCAGTTAAACGGCATTGGCCAACGGAAGCGATAAAATCCAAAGGCTGGCAAGGCAACCCTTAGCTCTCGCAGGTCTGCATAGCGATTAAGTATGTTAGTGATAGTGCTACTTCCTGTTTTGTGAGTCTTCAGAAAAGCTACATTTTCTTGAGGTTTGCACCTGTAAAAACAAACAAATTCAATTGATAGTTTAGGGTCTGTTTATAAAAAACAGTAGCATGGTTGGCACAGTCCTAAGATCTCTGCCTTCTAACCACAAGGTTCCCGGTTCAACGCCCGGCTAAGCCGAGTGTTGAATATTTGTATGACCTTCTTTTCCGCCAAAGTTGACTCCATCCTCCATCCTTTCCATCCTCCCGAAGTAGGTAAAATGGGTACCAGCTTCTGCTGGGGGCTAACCTACGATGGATTAGTGTCCCGTCCAGGGGGAGTCAACTGCTTAACACTAAAGAAACCGGAGATACGCACCTGCTCTGGATTTAGCTTAGCTTATGAGGAACGAGGTTGACACTCGGGGAAAAATGCCACCAGGTACAGTAAAGTTTTGTCAAGGGTAGGGGTTGGGTCAAGAGTTGAGCTTCCTTCAGTACATGAGCTGGTCTGGGTTGTTTTAAAGCTTTAACCCTGGTTTAAAGTCAAATTTCAAACGGCATTTTTCTTTACCAAGAAAAGAGTTATGCTTCTTACAAAATACTGTTCAGATTTTCCAAGAAAAATATGCTAATCCAAGAATTAGATATTAAACTTTATGTAATTCTTGGCTTAAAAAAATTGCTGGTGTCCATAAGGATGAAAACAATTGAGAATACGGATTAAAAATTTAACCGTTGGTTGGTGCTAATTGGCTTTGGTAAAACTGGTCCCTAAAGGTCTTCAACGTTTTCGGTAGCCCATAAGTACCTCTTAGTTTTCGGCTTGTTTTGACCCAACGGAATAGTAGATGAATGACACAGAAGAATTATTTGTCTTTCCGTCTCCTGCTTTAAATTTCGTTCGGTTCTGCTTTCATCACTTTTGTCACCATAAAAACAGAACAAAACGCGAGCTCAAAGGGTGTTTTTCCAGTTGTTTCCCGGCTGACCAAGACCGTTTTTCAGCTTTCAAAGTTTTAAGCCAAAGTTTTGAGTTTAAGTATAAAACGTCATTCGGTTATTCTAATAAGATATTTAGCAAGTAAAGTCCGGATAGACCATAGATTAAAGGTAATGTTACATGAGGCTTGTCTTACAACGTCATTGCGAGGCGAGTTTCCGGCACGAATCCTTGCAGAGTGTAACACTCCGTGCAATGGCTAAAATCGCTACCAGACAACTGAGTTGCCTACAGTAAAATCCTGTTCTACTTTTCGCAGTGATTACAAATTTCAAAATGGGGAAGCTATTTTGCTGTAGAACGCTTCTTTTCCAACTCGTCTCGTAATGCCTTTGTGAGGCAAATTATACGAAAAACTTATCCCATGGTGCGTTCTACTAACTCATCTGAAACCTACCTGCTTTCACTATCATATTCATTTAGGTCTGGTAAAGTAGTAGGCTCTGTCGATTCAAACGATATATATTCGTCTTTGTTTGATCTGGTATTTTCTTTATCATCGATAACTAATTCTAATTCTTGCAAACGCTTCATCCGAGCAAATGGTAAACCAAAGTCTGACGTGTTATAGTTTCCTGATTTTGTAGTTTTTAATAGTTCCGTCTCCAGGGTGTCTTCTTCGAAGGGATCGGAGTCGCCATTCCTGTTCAGGAAACAGTAAAAATTCATGTTCCGTTATAATCTCCTCCAACTATTTCTTTGTTTGTTATTCTAACTAGCGTATGTTTTTTGAAAAACTAGGAGCCTATTACTAGGAGCGTTCATCTTCCCCTATTCACCTTTACCCCAACACAGTAATATATAAAACCAGGAACCTATTACTAGGAGCATTCATCTTACCCCATTCACCTCATCCCCACTGGAGTTGTATAACAGTTTGTTTTTAAGTTTTCGATCGCTACGAACAAAGCCATGTTAGAATGGAATCGTTAGGAAAATTAGCAATCAGCCCATGTAAGGTAATTCAAGAGAGCCTTGGATCCTGGATTCCACACTGTGGATTCCGGATTCCAGTGGTTGGATTCCGGATTACATAAGCACGATTCCGGATTCCAAGGGCTGGATTCTGGATTCCAAAGTCCTGGATTCCGGATTCCACAGGCTAAAATTTGCCGGATTCTGGATTCCAAGGGCTGGATTCCGGATTCCAAAGTCCTGGATTCCGGATTCCACAGGTTAAAATTTGCCGGATTCTGGATTCCAAGGGCTGGATATCGGATTTTAAAGTCCTGGGCCCGGTTCCTCAAAGCTTGATTAGTACTAACCCAGGGTTAACTTTTTAATCCATGTTCCTGTTTCCTAACTTCTACAGCTTGCTTTGAGCTGAAATTTCGGGG
>JAOCNB020000006.1:2750-15600 GCA_026546465.2 Palythoa caribaeorum | reverse complement strand
GCACTTTTTTGGCAAAAAACAAGCACTGCTTTAAGCATTTAATGCTTTTTTAAGAGCACTATCGGTAAGAGCCTAGTTTAATACATAATTTATTGTGTTTTGTGAGGAGGGAAGGAAGAAATAGAGAAGAGGGAGAAATGGCCTTAAAAATACAGGGAGGAGGGAGAAATGGGGTGAAAATATAAGAGAGATGGGAGATTTTACGGTCCGTTCCTCCCCCCTCATTTTACATCCGGTGATGAGTTTTGACTTCACATATCTCAAGAACTGTATATGATTTTAAAATGATTTTTTTTTACCTGAAAGATCTCCTCAAAGCCAATAGGTTTCCGGCAAAAGCTAAAAAATAGTCTATCTTAGGTATACCTTTTCAAACTGTACTGTAACCATGCATAAGTCCTGTCGCTACTCGAAGACGGAAGGAGGTGATTGTGCAATAATTTCCTTTGAGTTACGCGGTCGTTTCTGCTTCGTCGAAAACACGACAACTTCTGATTGATTACGATTGTGGTAATGGTAGGAGTAGTTGTAGCGGTAGTGATAGTGGTAGTGGTAGTAGTAGTTGTAGCGATAGTGGTAGTAGTAGTTGTAGCGGTAGTGTTAGTGGTAGTTAAGCGGTAGTGGTAATGGAAGTGGCAGTGGTAGTAGTGGTAGTTGTAGTGGCAGTGGTAGTGATAGTGATAGTGATAGCGGTAGTGGTAATGGAAGTGGTAGTGGTATAGTGGTAGTTGTAGTGGCAGTGGTAGTGGTAGTGATAGTGGTAGTGGTAGTAGTAGTGGTAGTTATAGCGGTAGCGGTAATGGAAGTGGTAGTAGTGTTAGTTGTAGGGGTAGCAGTAGTGGCAGTGGCAGTGGTAGTGATAGTGGTAGTGGTAGTTGTAATGGAAGTGGTAGTGGTAGTTGTAGTGGTAGTGGCAGTGGCAGTGGTAGTGGTAGTGGTAGTGGTAGTAGTAGTAGTAGTGGTAGTTGTAGTGGTAGTGGTAGTTGTAGTGGTAGTTATAGCGGTAGTGGTAATGGAAGTGGTAGTGGTAGTTATAGCGGTAGTGGTAATGGAAGTGGTAGTGGCAGTGGTAGTGGTAGTGATAGTGGTAGTGGTAGTGGTAGTGGTAGTGGTAGTAGTAGTAGTAGTAGTAGTAGTAGTAGTAGTAGTAGTAGTGGTAGTTGTAGTGGTAGTGGTAGTTATAGCGGTAGTGGTAATGGAAGTGGTAGTGGTAGTAGTGGTATTTGTAGTGGTAGTAGTAGTGGCAGTGGTAGTGGTAACAGTAACAAGTGGTGGTGGTGGTAAAAGTAGTAATACTAGCCGTAGTACCTATTTTTAATCGACTCTTTGTATAAATTTCTTGTAGTTTATATTCCTTGGTGAGTCTGAACATTTGGGATTTACACTGCCAAACATCTCGAATTTCCGCTACCTTACAACGCCAAAACGTTCTCTCGAGTGTAAAGATTGCAAAACAAAGGAGATCAAAGACAATGCTAACCCTTTTGCAGTGACAGTGATCGAGCCTGCGTACCGTACTCAAGGTAACGATGGGCAACTGAAGGACGGCATGACATCCTTTGAAGATCAGATTATTGACGGACTGGGATATTTCTCTGATTGCCAAGAACACACATCTTTGCACCCGCACGAATGTCAAGTACCCTTACATGTCCAGGATCCTTCAGCACTTTTTTATTGGAATAACGACCAAATCCAAAATTACTTTGGACAGGAAAAGTATGATCAGTGGCGTAACCAAACTGCGCAAGCGCAAGAGTATTATTTCAAGACAGGTGATGTGGGTGGTTACATGGTGGATGAGGAACCTCAGCAGTGGCAAAATGGAGATCAAACAGCACATGCCCATCACTCGTACTGGGATGCTGGAGAAATTGGGTATGTAGAACATGAAAACGATAAAGCGTGGAGGCAGTTTAATGAACGATTGAGAGGACAAGGAGATCCCGATGATGTTGAGACAAACGACACAGAAGATGAGAATGACAATGAAGAGGAAACCTCCAGTGTAAAGCAAGAAAAGAAGAAGCCTTTCTTAAGGCTGTTGATGGAAAAAATCAGAAGGAAGAAAAAGCCTGCCCAGCCGATACACGATATGTCTCCTGCTAGCTTGGAGCAGACCTTTAAGAGTCTTGCTGAGTTGCAAGATCTCTTTTAGAGCAGACACTGCACAATACTGAAAGAAAAATAAATCCAGTACAAAATAACAGACAGAGCAACAAATAACAGAGAGACAGACGCACAGCCAGACCAAAAAGATAACAGGCAGACACACAGTCAATGCGACTTGTAGACAAACAAAGCAACAGACAGACACACAGTCAATATGCATTGTAGACATACAAAGCAACAGACAAATACACAATCAATATGATTTGTAGACATACAAAGCAACAGATAGACAAACACCACGGCCGAAAAAAATGACAGACATACAAACAAGCCAGCCAGAAAAACTGTCCGTAGCCGGCCGTAACTGTGTGCCGAAACCCAGAATAAGAACAGAACACGTACCAGGCGTGTTTTGAAGAACAATAGTAACTACTTACTTTTTGCCTTGTCACTCACTAGCGAAGCATATAGCCCAGCAACTGCGAGTCTCCACCATCTACGATCTTGGGCTTTCCTCACTAGGTCTCACAAGCTGTAACCTTCCTTTCTCATTTCCGCCTTTACACTTTGCCTATAGGTGTTCCTTGGCCTGCCACGCCAAAACTTTGCAGCGGAACTCCACATGAGAGCCTGTCTGGCGATGTCTTCTTTGGGCTTGCTCAGTGTATGGCCGATCCACTTCCACTTTCCTTTGCATATCGTTTACTGGCTCCTGGTTGGTTTTCTCCCAAAGGACCTTGTTCTTGATCGTATCTGGCTACCATATCCTTACCACCCTTCTTAAGCATCTATTGAAAAATGCCTGTATACATTACCCCGCAAAGCCTTTGTAATCGGTCGGGTTTCTGCGCCACAGAGCAAGACCGTTTTGACATTTTGCGTTGCAGATATGGAGTTTGGTTGACGTTGCAATGTGAGTCATGCGCCTCCATGTTGAGGCGCCATCTTTTATTATGCATATATTAACAGGAACGACTGTGATAGGTTAACTACAATAATGGCGGGAACCATGTTCATGGGATATCATGTGACAATGTGTCTTCGCCTTCCAAACCTTCTGTAAGATGCTGAAAGCTGCTCTGGCTTTTCCAATTTTTGTCTTTACGTCCTTATCTGTACCTCCAAGTAGTAATGTCCTCGATGATCCCCTTGTCCAGATGCAGTGGATCGTCGTGAATGTTATTAAGCTTCTTAGTCTTCATTTTGCTCCTACTAACAAATAGAATGTGAAAAAAGCATCAACACAACGTTAACAAAATGTCTAAAAACGCTATATATACTGGAAGAAGACTTCATGGTTTGGCCAGCCGAAATATAGTATTTTTAAACATTTTATTAACGTTTTTTTACATTCAGTTTTCTTAAAACATTTATTATCGACCCGATCTTTCACAGATCCAACGTTAGCGGGCAAATTATTGTTTGGTGTTTTATTCTAAATTTTTCCGTAACAGATAGACACAGTTTGTCTGCCGACTCTTGTAAGCGAGTTATCTCTTCCTTAATATGGGCGTCAGGCTGGTTCCACAGGGTCCACTGTACGCCATTCTTTCTTCCGTCGATGCTTTCTTTCATTATCCAGTCCACAGCTACCAAGAATAGCAGAGGAGATATTAAACAAGCTTGCGGGACCCCTGTTCTAACTTGAAAGTTGTCAGTAAGATTTCTACTCTACACCACCCTAAATACACCCGTCATCCCCTCATACGTGTTCTCAATTATTCTGATGAACTTCAAAGGTATTCCGTAGTGTCGCATTAGTTTCCAAAGTAATTCTCTGTCAAGACTGTCAAAGACCTTTTGGAATCTATGAATGCTGCTATCTAAAAGGAAAAATCCCAATCTAATGAGTGTTGCATTTGGGTCTATGCATGATCTTCCTCGCCTGAACCTTGTCTGATTGTCTCTTAGCTTCTTGTCTACTGCCATTTTCAGTCATTTCAACATTATCCGGTACTGAGCAATTTCCCTGGTACTGGCCGAAGCATAATGCCTCTGCCATCATTGTACATAGTTTGGTCCCCTATCGTTCAGTGGTAGCTTAACAAGAACACCCTCCTTACAGTCCTCTGGTACATCCTCTTCCTCCCGACCAAATCCTTTCGATAATCTGTCCCAACATCTCTGACGACGTAAACACGTTTTTTTTAAAACTATAACAACAACTTTATAAGATCAATGAGGCTCAAATTTGCCAAAATTTAAGAATAATTTAAGAACAAGCACGGGCTGAGGCTTGATAACTAGGAAAGTTTCTGTGGTAGAAAATTGACTAAAACTTTGTGATACATAGCATAAAATATAAAAAGATTCACTGTAAAGACTGCTCAACAAACAGAAGGTAGTTCGCCTCTAAATTCAGCAGTGTAATACATGTGTGGCGTAAGGCGTTTCATTTTCCAATATCTTGCTTTATTTATTTTTCATTAAAAACCGCTCACAGAAATAAGAACAAATTTAGGCTGAAATCGCCAAAAAAATTAAGAACAATGAGCCTCGGCAAAATTTACTGGTTCTTATTAAGAAAAGCGTATATAAAATTATATGGGACTGTTTTAAAGCTTCTCCTGGGATATCGTCTAGATCAGCTCTCTTCCCGTTCTTCAGTGCTAAGATGACCTTTTGCACTTCCTCCGAACAATAGTCAATAAATTTGATAATTGTAAATAAATATAATATGTATAACTAAAGAAAAGGTGATTAACAAAGAAAATTCAGCAAAACTAGGATTAAATATTTTTTCAATGAAAAGTATGAAGTTTTATCAAAGAAATTTATTGCTAAAATATGTGCCGGTTTGGAGTAAACTTGAAGGTACAAACAGTATTTCGATCCTAAGAATAAGTTATTTTTAATGTGTAATAATTAGTTTCCTTTTGGGAAAAGCCCACGCTCAACAACTCAAGTTGAGCATTATAACATTAAACTCTAAGTCTCAATCTAATAGGCGGCTCAGCCGAGTGTTGAACATTTGTGTAACCATCTTTTCCGCCAAAGTTCACTCAGCTTTTCATACTCCCGAGTACCAGTTTCAGCTGGGGGCTAACCTGCGATGGATTAGTGTCCCGTCCAGGGGGAGTCAATGATTCTCATCTGCTAAACACCACAGAAACCGGAGATAAGCACCGGCTCCAGTGGGCCACTTAGGCTCGTAAATGGATTTAGCTTAGCTAATAGGCCTCTCATTGTATCACTTCTATTATTATTGTAATTATATTGTTTAGACTGTTCTGTAATATATACACTTGTAATTCACTTGCATTAAACACTGAGAAAGGCAGAGGTTTAATTCTGCCGAAACATGTCTGTAAAATTTAAATTGAAATGTGTCGTCTATTTACTGTAATTTTCTATAAGTCTGCTATGCAATTGTCCTTTTGGAAGTACTTAGCAACAATTTTCGTCTTTCTTTTTTTAAATCTTGTCAGTGTAAAGCGTTTCAATAATGAACTACTTTGTTGCTTTTAGTTTTAAAGAGCTCTGTGCCTTTGCAGAGACTTTAAACTTCTGACTGGCATACACAACAAGTGCTCAACCTTGGATTTCCATAACTGGATCCTAACAGTTTTCAACCAACCATCCTGCATGTTACCTTTACGCCTTTCCCCAAACCAAACGTCGCGGGACAAAAACTTACCTTGCCCTCCCTTGATGGTAAGCAACACACATGTGCTATAAATCACGCATTTGCTTTTATTTCCGTGACAAAGTTTGTAACGCATCAGGGGAGAGCAAGGTTTTGTCACGCGACAGTTAGTTTGGGGGCAGATGTAAAGGTACATGTTGTTTTAGGATGTAGGACTACTAATATGATCGTTTTCGTTCAAATTGACTGTAACCTCTCTGGAAGTCGCAAGTAAGGCAAAAGAAGTGAAATTTATCTGAGATTATTTGCCAGTTGAAATTATAACCAAATCGCAAAGCGTTTGAGATTTATGGCGAGCGGAACTGGCGAATTGTATTTTGAATAGCGCCATTCTCGCCTTTTCATAATTCTATATATTTTAAAACAACTTTTATCCCACTGTAGAAATTATACGATACAACAGATCTCGACCAGACTTCAACAAAACAGCACACAAATTAATTTTCATCAAATTGCTAATCGATCCTAATATTTGCGTTTTAGAAAAGATTTTTTTTTAATTTCTCACACATTTTCTCTTTATTACGAGCTCGTAAACACAAAAAAAAGCCGTTGGCGTCTGCCTTAGCTTTTAGTTGAAAACTATATGCAGGCTTGTATCGCAGGCTTGTCATCAGTCTGAATTTGTTTAACCTATATATAAGTAAGTATTTTTACTGCAGCAGTTCTTTTTATAATTTAATATATCTAGTTTGATAGACTTAATTTAGCTGGTAAGGTCAGTGACAGTGCGGGTACTTTTAAAACACGCCCCGGTTTGCGGGTTACACTTCAAGTTAAAACTATGTAACCATTCAGGAATCAGGATTGTTTCAAATGAAAAGCAAAAACGCACAGCTATCAACGCATTACGCTATTTGATATTCAAAGGAAATGTAAGTATAAGTTAACTTTAAGAATTCACAATTCGTGTGCAATTCAAATTACTTCTTTAGCGTTTAAAATTTTAAGAATAAAAAATGGTTGATATTTAACTCTCATAGGAAAATCAAGAGAACTTGTAAGCCCCTTTCAAAGATATTGATAATACTTGAAGGGTTTCAACCAAAGACATTTTTAGCAATAAGTTCGTAGTGATATATTTCTATTTTCAGAGACTGTTCATTGCTATTAAGTACAAATGAATGCGAAGTATTTTGTTGTCTTTCATTAGATTTTAAACTTCGACAGTCAATGGAGTGTTTTGAAACCTTGGGAGAAGAGAGCAACTTTTCGTAGACCGAGCCAAGCGCTTGCCCCGACTCAACTTTTCCAAAAGGTACATTTCGTATTGTATTGGCAAATTGTCCAGTAAACCTCTTTGCAATATTAAAGTTGATATTTTACGCGAGTCAATTTTTGGTGCAACTTGTGTCCGGCAACGCCACTGCGAGCCACATTTGACAGCGCAATGGCACCAGAAACTAGAAACTTGAAACTTAAATGATTAGTATATTTCACTATCCGGATTTTACTATACTGGATTTTATTTTGGACCACGAAGTCTGCAACTTGTCTCGCAACTATTTTAGCTCGATCGCATGGGGTGTTACACGGTATAATTCCTTGTCCAACTCATCTAAAATTTCATTGCTATACTGCTCAGACTTCGGGCGTGAAAATCAATTTTTCAGAGGGAGGAATGCCGGAGTACCCGGGCAAATAAATCTCAGCTCGCGTGCGAGTTTGGAGGAGCGAATGATAACCGCGCTACCTTACTCCCCCGTCTATGAAACTCGGTTATAATGATCATAAATAGCTTTGAAGTAAATTGTTAAAACTCGTATCCCTCGTTGCAAATAAATTTTTATTATTAATTGTAAGACTTTAGCAAGACTGATAGACCAAGACTTTGGTCATAGTTATAAAAACATATGAGGTATATGGTTTGAAAAATGTCTCAAAAAAATTAATAATTTGATGACAATTAAGGTAGATGATGAACGAAGTAGGTGTGTGAATATCTGTATATGAACAGAACATAGGTTTAATATATAGCTGTACAAACAAGTATTTATTGTTAAAGTTAAAGTGTCAGGAAATTAATGTTAACTGCGGTACATAAAATCTTGACTTGCAACTACAACGATATTGTCAACAACACCAACAACGATGATGATATGATGATGATTGTGATGATAATGATGATGACGACAAAGAAGACGAAGAATATGATGATGACAAGGATGACGAGGAGTAGGAGGAGAAAGAGGAAGCGGAGGAGAAAGATTATGATGATGAGAATGATGAGGATGATGATGGTGACGAGAATGATGAGGAGAAGGATCAGGATGATGAGGAGGACTAGGAGGAATAGGGGGATGACTATGACAATGTGGATTCATGATCACGAGGATGATGGTGATGATGATGCTGAGGAGGAGGATGACTATCATGAGCATGATAAGGAGGATGAGGATGACTATCAGGAGGATATTAAGGAGGAGGAAGATGAGGATGATGATGATGAAGAGGATGACTATCATGAGGATAAGGAGAATGAGGATAAGAATGATGATGATGATGAAGAGGATGATGATGATGAAGAGGATGATGATGATGCTGAGGATGAGGATGACTATCATGAGGATGATAAGGAGGAGGATGATGATGATGATGATGATGACGAGGAGATGGATTATGATGACAAGCTAGGATGGTGATAATGATGACAATTGACGACGACAATGAGGATGACGCTGACAACGACTGATGACAATGTAGATGACCATTGCAATTATATATACAGTTATAATTTACTGTTACCCTTACAGTTTAGTTTTATTGCAGTTACCTACAGTTATAATTACTGTTACAACGATCAGTGTACAGGTGCTTCCACTGCTTACAATATATATTTTCAGTGGTCAACAGTTTCCTGGAAAACTAAGGATGAGAATGGGGTCAGGATTACTCAACTATGGCCTATTATGGACCCTTCTCCTTGTTTATGTTACCACGACAACCCTTCAACCTGTTTCCTCAAGCGATGCCGGAACTAGAACCAAGCATAAACACAAAGCTAGAGGTACCAGTAATATCATGATGTTTCCTACCTATTTTAACCTTGTAATACAGGCGTAGTAGCTACTCAACTGTGTGGCTCTACAAGCAACCCGAATTGAATTGGTGAATGAAAAGCGTTATAACGAGAAAACCACACTAACTCACTTCTACTGTAGGTTTGGCCAAATCCAGCTACGCATGCGCTCAGAAGAACGTGCTAGACTCCAAGACAAAACAAAATTAACAAAAAAGTGTGATTTTTTTTTTGTTTTAAATTTTCCAGTGGAGTCTAGCACATTTTTGGCGTATTTTGAACCATGTGACCTCTTGCCATTCTAGGGTGCCCGTGCTGAAAATTTGTGTTACCCACAATATTTATGTAAATGGAAAATAGCACTCAAAGGCACAAATAAAGATTGTTGTTGTTGTTGATGTTGTTGCTGCAAATGGCCTATTTATAGTCGCCTCTTTTCTGGACACCAGCTACACTAATTACTGTGCTAGCTGCAGACCTCAGCAAGAACGAAACAGCTGTCTATGACTGCTGCTAATTGTGCAAACACAAGTAAATGGATAAGCACATGCGTAAACAGTTTGTGGCCAAACCTAGAAGAGCATCAGCAGCAAGTAATTGTGGCTTTGCAACGTTTTCCAAACCGAATGTCAAAAGTGTTCAAAAGTCACACAGATCTGCAACACAAAGGATGTTTAATCGGGACAACGCTACATCGATCCCGTTCACTCTCCAATGTAATGATGTTAACTATCAAAACTTATAGAGCCACCTTCCTACGGCTGGACTATCCATCTAATTTAATTAGTTCACTCATCATCAAGTTAATCAATAACAACACCTCAACATCAAGTCGAGGCCAATTGCTAAAAATGCAAATGTATGAAAAATTAGCACTTAGCCTCGACTTGAAGGTTTTGTTTGTGAGCAGTGGAGCATAAATTTGGAAATGGCCTACTACGTTATCAAACTTAAAAGAAAATAAAGGGAAAACGATCAGAATTTTCATCAATTTAATGGTAAGTAAAAATATCAAAAGTCGGTAAACTCCCTGAGGAAAGAGATGGATGATCTTACTCTTAATACTAAAATTGGTGTAAATCTTTAACCAGTCCTCATTAGTAAGAGCATCAAATAAGTTCTAAAGTTTAAAGAAACCAAACCATCTATTGTCAATCGTCAGTGTATTGCTAACGCATTTAGGTGTGATTTATGCGATGCGTCATATGTAGGCTTTACAGCCGGGCATCTTCACCAATGTATGGCAGAGCACAAGCGATCTCTGATGGCCTACACCTTCATCATCTCCACAGAAACGTGGATTTCCTGAACTTTAATCAATTCACAACCTTGTTTGATTTACGAAATGTTTTTTGTACAATCCAAACAACCTAACTGTAATGTACAATCAGACTCTATAGCACGGTTCAGCTATTCCTTCGTTTTCTTTGTACTCAATTCATGTCAAATGCTGGTAAATGACGTGTGTACGTCGAAATGTTGTAAAATATTGCAAAACTAACCTATTGATTGGTTACTAATACGTTTTTTATCATTAGGAAAAACACGTGGCAATAACCGAGGATTTAAAAAAGCTTGCAAGAATATTCTCGAACTTTCCTCAAAACTTTTCGAGCTCAATAACTCTCCTCAAGAGTGTCACATAACAGTTGAAGAAATAAGAGCCGTTAGTTCATTTATCAAAAGAGAATTGCCAAAAGTAGCAGCACAGAAGCGCGACAAATCGTTCTGTGCCATATGGTTACTTGATACACCTTTCAGAGAGCTACCGCCAGGTAACTTTGAATACAATCCACATCTGTTTGGTCAGCCAAACATACCTATCATTAACGCAACAACTACGTACTCGCCATCGCTGGAACAGGCTAGGAACTATATTGTGACAAGACCATCGCGTGCATCCGTATCTTCGTCAGAGGCTTTGCTATCGCTGATTAAGCGGGGAGCATTTGATTTACAACATGAAGTCCCGAAATCTGGTATCATTTATTCATACTATATGCCTCCTGCTACAACTGTGTGTTCGATAAAGAAACTTGTCAAAGCTAAATCGCTCCTTTTGATCTATACCAAAGAACGCGGTTATGTGGGGCGAAGGATTAGCGAATTAAAAGACTGTGGTGTTTTGGCGTTTGTTAAGAGACTTTCTGAATGATATTTCCCATAAATGTACACTCGGTTTCTTAATTAAGTCTTTTATCTGTAAGCCGCGACGGGACAACTGAAGAAATAAAGCAAAATGCTCTCAAATCAGAACAGGATTTTTCGAAATTGTCCGGTTCGAACTGCCTTGAGGTCCTAAGACTTCTGTCTGGAAACAAAAACAAATAATAATGGGGAAACCGATAGACTGGATTCTCATCACTTTGTTTAAAATAATTTTTTCTCCAAAAGCTAAATCCTTTTACGAAATAAAGTGGCCCTTTGAAAGCGGTGCTTGTCTCCAGTTTTTGCAGTGTTACGCGGCTGAGAGTCATTGACTCCCCCTAAATTGGACACTAATCCATCGCAGGTTAGCGAGCCAGCGAGCTGACCCACAGCGAGGGAGAGGGCCCTTCTTGCAGGATATGAGCGCGCGAAGCGGAGTGAAAACTGGGGCGAGAAGAAATTGAAAAGTCCCCCCAGTCCTAGGACTCCCTCCGCTTTCTGCGCTCAAATCTTGACAAGAAGGGCCCTCTTCCTGGCTGTTTGTTAGCCCCCAGGAGAAGCTGGTACTCATTTTAGTAACACCTTTAGGATGGAAAGCTGTGTAACCTTGGTGGAAAAAAATGTTCAATACTTGGCTGATCCGGGATTTGAAGCCGCCGGTCGCGTGTCCTTGTGGTAGGAAGGCAGAGATATCTGGAGACCTTAATTTACGCAACGACGATGGCTCAGAAAAACAATATTTCTAATTTGATATTTACTTCTTTCTGTGTGTCATCAGTGTTTTGTTTTCTCAGCTTTAAGCTTTGTGAACAGAAAACCGTAAAATTTCCTTACTGAATGTAAACAAATACCGAGTTCATTTTGTTATCACCTCTTCGTCGTCCCATGAACTTTAATCAAGGGCTGCTTGAGCCATCTCATGCGCGGATTTACAGTAGTCATTTTCCAATATCATTTAAAATGCAATATTGAGGTTTTCATTTTATCCTCCAGGGGTACACAAATTTCCCTTGCTCGGGTATTGCTCGGGACTTTGCTTCTACCAATTCAAAGAATTGATCGCCTGTAATTCAAAAAAATTATTTGCCATTTCTACAGTCACGATGCTGACTCGGGTTCTGTTGCAGTTTCATTCCAATCTTTAGATGTTTAGTATAAATTTAAAACTACTGGCCTGAGAAACGGAGGTTCCAATGTTGACAAAAATCATCGAAGCAAACCTCACTGTTTACATAACTTACTTTGAAAGATGATTCCATTTTTTATGTTACTGTTAAGTTCTTTACAGATATTATGGAGAGTTTTTTATCGAAAATTTGTAATAGTTTATATTTAAATAGCTAATTATCTTTTATATTTATTGGTTACACACTGATGTAAACTAAATGTTGTCAAAGTGCCAATAAACCAATATCGTTGTTGTTGTTGTTACTTACCTCGATCTTGCTCGAGTTTGCCGAATTAAGACTCCAGTAGCATTAAATCTGGAAAATAATCTGCGGTTCTAATTGGATTCCATAATTGGACTTTAAACTCAATTACTGCAGAGCAGACTTTTCTTACACAAAGCGCACATTTTTGATCGCTACAGATTTAAAATTTACTCGTCCCAGTCCTAAGAGCCGTGCCAACTGCCGGACGGAGAGTGAGATGTTAGTACATCGGGATGAGATAAAAAAGGTCTTTCGCGTTCCGTTTCTGCCAACAACTACGAGCAGGTGCTCAGCTCGATGTATTCCAGCGTGCAGTTATTGTATTTACTATCGTTCTTTCACGTCGTTATCAGCGTCGCCGTCCTCATTGCGTAAGGTCTCTATTACCACTGCGACAACCACTGAAAGTTAAAGCGTGTATACAAAAAAAAAATTCAGGAATGACGGGGGGGGGGGGGGGGGGGGGGGGGGGGGGGGGGGGGGGGGGGGGGG
>JAOCNB020000003.1:39388-49560 GCA_026546465.2 Palythoa caribaeorum | reverse complement strand
TTTCCTTTATTTTGTGCTGTGTTAATTGTAAACCACTGGCCTGCCTCGATTAGTTTATACTATTTGCAGGTCAGTGGCGTATAAACATCTGTAAAATCTTAATCATTAAATAAGTATTGAATTGAATATACAGTTGCTCAAACCTAACAAACCGATTTACACCAGACAATAATTCATGCAATTTGCAGTATATTATCAAAACAGTGTACGCTAAGGTGCTTCAAGTTGTTAACTAGGCAAACGCTGTGCTTCTTTATGTTGCTTTAAAGCTACAGTATTGCTCTTTTCCACTTGATTTGTGCCCTATCCCGCCTTTATCTCCTCTTTGTTTGATTTCAACCTCACTTTATGTAACCCCTTTAAATATTTCTTCCTTAACTTCACTTGGTTTGCGCGAAAACAAGACCAACGAAATAAGAGACCATCCGAAAACAAAAGGAGAGTTGGTAGGCAAGTACCGTATTGGACCGAGTAAGCGAACGCCCCCCAGGTGTAATAAATCTGGTCAAAAGTTTGGGTGGGTGCTTACTCGAGCATCGGCGCTTACTTGGTCAAATACGGTAATAGTTTTAACTCTTGTCAGGAGGGATTAATAAAGCGTTGTAATGTACTGGTTTGAGTCCCGCATCACCGGTCTCTCTCATAGCTATAGTAATGAAGAATAAATGTCACCATCCCGGGGGGAAGGTACTCTCCCACAAGAGCTATACGGGTATACGCCGCTAAAAGGGGTCCCGATTTTAGCCCTAGCTGATTAAACGTAACGGTGTTTCTAATTTGCAAAGCGTTTTATAGAACGGGGTGTACTGTTTGGTGACACAAAAGGGTCTTCTTTTTAGGCAGCCAAATTATAGAACGGAGTTTCCTTTTGCACGAAACGCTTTTTTTAGAACGGCGTACAAATTTGAAGGCCTTAGCAGCATCACCCAGCCATATTCTAGTTACGTAATACCCCGGAATCCTCATGGCCACAAACTGACTGACTGTGTATTGTATTTCGAATGTGTGTTCTAGCACTTGAAGCTGATGTGGCATTACATGATCACCGTGGCGAACATCACTGGAGCAGATCGTGATCTGAAAAAAGAGATGAAGGACGTCCTTAAATTTGAAGCCAAATTAGCCACGGTAAATAGTTTTAAATCTATCAGAAACAGGATTACATTTCATAGTAAACGGGAGTCGAACCTGGGTGGTAGAGGTGAGAGGCGCGAGTGATGACCGCTACGCCAACCTGACTCCTCATAGAACTATCGATACTAAAACGGAAGTCTTTTTAACCCTTCCAGCCCCAGACAATTTAACAACATCTAACTTCTCCTTACATATCTCAAAGAAAATGATACAACTGGCAATGAGAAATAAGGTATTGATCAAGTGGAACAATCTGTGGAAGTTAAAAAGCAAAATTCTCCCAAACTGCTTTTATAGAATGTATGGAGCTCAGTTGGGAGAATTTACCAACACGTCATTTATTGTGCTTGGGGCTTAAAGGGTTAAAGTATGATGAAATACCACTTGTCCTCGTATTGTCCCCAAATAACGTAATAAAACAATTTGCTATGACATTGCTTTCTGGGCTACGAAAACCATCTTTTCATCATTTCTGGATTGCCAAATACTTTTTGCATTTGTAATCGTAGACCGAGTCATTGTAACTGTAATGAAGTCATGCTTTCTTTATAGTTGTAGCTGTAATCTCCCAGCTGATAACATTCAGGAGTTCTTTTCATATGCTTTTATCATTATTATAACTTTAATTAACAGTAATTAATTGAAGAAACAGATTTTTACCATAAAGCTAAGTCATCTATTTATCACACCAACATCAAAAATATAACAACAAATACTGAAAATGATAGTGAAAACATTTTTTCGAAGTTACAAAACTTGAAAGACAATGTTTTGTTCCCAGGTCCTTTTATGTCACCAGAACTGGCGATTAAAAGAATTTCCAATCTTGGAAAAATAGCGGTCCCTACTCTCGACGTAAAGGTGAGGTAAAAATATAGACGTATTAAATGTTAAACATTATGCCTCATTATTATCCTTTTAACCATCATCAACTTCATCAACAATTTTCACCATTAATTCTTATCAATAACATCCCATCATCATTATCATTATCATCATCACTATCATTATCATCATTGTCATTATCATCACTATCAGTATCACTATCATTATCATCATCATTATCATCTTTATCACTATCATCATCATTATCATTATCATAATTGTCACTATCATCATCATTATCACTATCATTATCATCATCATTATCATCATTATCACTATCATTATCATCACTATCATTATCATCATTATCAGTATCATTATCATCACTATCATTATCATCATTATCACTATCATTGTCATCATCATTATCATCATTATCACTATCATTATCATCATCATTATCATCATCACTATCATTATCATAATCATAATCATCATCATCATTTTAATCCTCATCTTATACTCTTTATCATCATCGTTATTATCAGTCATTATCATCATCATCATTATCACTTTTAGCGTGGTTACCATTCATCAAAGTGATTGTATAGATAAGAGTGACAAAAACATTATAGTTAAATATAAATACTTTTAATGTAGCCACAGGACATTTTGTACTGTGTAATGTGAACTTTGTTCGGCTTCTTTGGAACCGCTCGTATTGTTGATTGTGGGCTACTAAATTTTTGAATTGACTCCTAAGATATTTTTTCTTGGAACTCGTCAGACTTGAGACTCCTAAGTATCTAAGTTGTCTATTGGTGAACAAGTTTTTGAAGTATTTATATCTTATAATGACCGTAGGTTGATCCCCTCTGTCGATATGAGGACATAGTCACCCTGGAGGGATTTGAGCCGAGGTTCTCCCTTGCTGGTGGGATTAACCTTCCCAAGATCATCACCTGCATCGGTTCAGACGGTGTGAGGAGAAGACAGCTTGTAAAGGTAACTGAAAACTATGCAGGGTTCATACAGTCATAAAAAGAACCTTGAAAGTCCTTATGAATTTTCCGAAATCAGATTAATATTGTGAAGGTACTAGAACGCCCCAGAAAATGCTCTGGCAATGACAGACTGTAGGCCCAAATGTGTTGAAGTTTTGGATGAAAATCGACGTTGTAACTTTGAAATTTATTAAGTTATTACCGACTGACACAATCGCAGTTTGTTTGGTTTTTTAAGCTACTTTTACAATCACAGGTCTTACAGCTGTAAAGGTTTCCCGGATTTAAAGTACTTTTCTCCTTTATAATGTATTTTCAAAATCATGCGCAGTGTTTGTTTCCCACTGTTTTGATGGGCCACAGGCCTACACGGCTTCGCTTACATCATTTATATTTCGGTGCATTACTCCCATACTTTGTTTTACTTTGTGATTAAGTTTTGCTTTGACAAGCACGTCTTTGAGGGAATGTACTTGTTTGTACGAAATAATTCATTTGTTTGGAAAAATTTTAGTTTAGTTTGCGAGAGCCACATTTATCGAAACATTCAGAATATTCAAAAGGCGTTTTCTCACCAGCGTCTGACTTTTTCACCTGAAGAGATTCTATGACCAATAACACTGTTCCACAGCCCCAACGACCATCGCGGATATGATCAATAAGTTTGAATCCCGGGGGAATCACACTTCAGCTCGATGAACAGCATCGCACTCGGAAAACCATGTTTCGGTAACTGCAAAAACATCCGCTCCAGTTGAAGAAGCACAACAAACAAAATCGGCTGACTTATTTCTGAGTGAATTTTTAAATTATTACATATTATTATTATTTGTTTTTCAGAAGTTGATATTTTGTAGGAAAAAATCCCTAAAGATCCAAACCTAATTTTTCTTGTAGTTTCCGACTTGAGAATTTCATAGACGCCAAAAAAAGCTGGAAGTTGATAAGCAGTGGACATTTTTACCACCGTTTTCACTGCTACATGAGTATTTAAATTTCTTTTCGGTTTTGAGTTTGATTTTGGACTGTCGCTAATCAAATCCTTGTTTGTCGTTTAGTATGCCCTGCCAATCACGGTAGATAAATTACTAATGTGTAGCTTTGAAATGGTGTTGACTCACAAATTCAGCACTTGGGTGTCAATGGTAACTTGAAGTCACATTATTATATGGCAGGCTCGCTGAGCGGGCAAGATGAACTGAATTCTGTGTTCTGATTGGTAACACGTTTTTCCCGGTTTTTTTCCCCGCAAGAAAAAAAAATTTGCGTGGAGTCAACAAAAACCGACAAATAGAAAAATTAAAACACAAAGACATGGAAGCATTTTTGTCTTTCGTAAAACAGCAGTAAAATGAAATTCTTTGGCCATAAAATAAATCCTTTATTGAACAAGCTTTTTTGGTCAAGATGGCTGTATATTGGCCTCATTCTTTTTTTGCATTTTCATGGATCAGTCCATAATAATGCAAGAAAAGAACTTAGCCAATATCCAGCCATCTTGACCTCGCGCTTGTTTAATAATGCACATATATTTTGCACTATGGCCAAGTAGGTAGTGGGTATTACCCCTTACATCTATCTTTAAATAAAGTGAGCCTGAGTTTTAGCAGCCGTGGGCAGCTGTTTTGGCGCTATTGGGCCTTATCAGTATGGAACAGCTAACAAACTGGATCACTTTATTTAAGGGTAGATGTAATGGGTAATACTCACTACCCATGTGGTCATTATGCCCAGTATAGTGGCTGCTAACACTCAGGCTAAGTTTATTTAAGGGTAGATGTAAGGGGTAATACCCACTACCCATGTGGCCATAGTACCCAGTATAGTGGCTGCTAACACTCTGGCTCACTTTATTTAAGGGTAGATATAAGGGGTAATACCCACTACCCCTGTGGCCATAGTCCACAGTATAGTGGCAGCTAATACTCAGGCTCACTTTATTTAGAGTAGATGTAAGGGATAATACCCACTACCCCTGTGGCCATAGTGCCCAATGTAGTGGCTGTGAACACTCATGCTCACTTCATTTTAGGGTAGATATAAGGGGTAATGCCCGCTACGCATGTGCTTATAATGCCCAGTATTGTGGCTGCTAACACTCAGGCTCGCTTTATTTCAGGGTAGATATAAGGGGTAATGCCCGCTACCCATGTGCTTATAGTGCCCAGTATAGTGGCTGCTAAATACTCAGGCTCACATTATTTCAGGGTAGATGTAAGGGGTAATACCCGCTACCCATGTGGCCATAGTGCCCAATGTAGTGGCTGTGAACACTCATGCTCACTTCATTTTAGGGTAGATATAAGGGGTAATGGCCGCTACGCATGTGCTTATAATGCCCAGTATTGTGGCTGCTAATACTCAGGCTCACTTTATTTCAGGGTAGATATAAGGGGTAATGCCCGCTACGCATGTGCTTATAATGCCCAGTATAGTGGCTGCCAACACTCAGGCTCACATTATTTCAGGGTAGATGTAAGGGGTAATACCCGCTGCCCATGTAGCCATAGTGCCCAATGTAGTGGTTGCGAGTTACCATGTTACGTATGTGCTGAACTTGTGAGTTTATCTTTCTCAGCCACAAAGAATTATTTCTTGGCTATTGTTTAAGATATGGCCAAGAAACGTGCCATACACGTTAAGTTTATTGTGAATATTAATACAAGAATAGATGGTAAAAAGTAGAGTTATATTGGTGTCTAAATAGTGTGTAATAATGCAACGGGTGTTGGAGATGATCTTTCCAAAATGAATGTACCTATTATTTTAAATTGTTGCCATAGGGTAAAGATGACCTTCGGCAAGATGCTGTCATGGAGCAAGTGTTCGGAATGGTTAATCAGCTGCTAAGGAGAAATGCAGAAACGCGCAAGAGAAAACTAAACATTCGAACATATAAGGTTTGGTTTTCACAGTACAACTGTCAGGCCCTGTCCACATGTATCCGGATATTTTTGAAAACATAAACTTTTTTTCTCCGTTTTCAAAAAAATATGCATCCACGCGTAGCATTTTCGAATCATATTTGATGCCAAACGATTAGAATACGCTCGGTTTCACCTACAAGCATGTGTGCACGTGTGCTATCTATGGTTACCGTATGCTAATTAACCGCGAAATAAACTGAAACCTACATTTGACGTCATCGTATTTGAGAACCTCCGTTTCCCCTTCGGTGCCCGAAAACGCCGGCTACGTGTGGATGGTAGCCGTATTCGGAGGAAAAAAAATCTCCGTTTTCGAAAATATCTGGATACGTGTGGACGGGGCTTCAGCCTTCGCCTTCGTTACTAAATAATTTGTAGTAAAGCTTTGCTTTTTTAAGTTCGTTTTAGCATTTGAGGTAAAAGTTGTAGATGTAATTAGTACCGTTCTCCAAATAGTGACTTAATAGGATTGAATTGGTGTTTCATAGAATTTAACCATGTCTGTTTATTTTGAAAAGTTTTAAATCTAAACTAAATGTGATCAACGTAATAGCCTATTTCTGAATTACGTTCCATTGCTCACAAACAAAGCCTTCAAATTAAGGCCAAAAGCTCATTTCTGATATATTTACTATATTTTTGAAAACCTGGCCTCGACTCGATGGTTTTGTTTGTAACACTGGAGTGTAATTCGGAAATGATCTATTCGGACTTAATTTTACTGGAGACAATTGGTGTCAAAAATTGAAATAAAGGGGAGGAATATGAACAAAACAATTGTACATTGGAATTGGAAAAGGACTTCTTTGATCTCTAACTGTCTCTATGTCCCTGTGATGATAACAGTGAACAGCAAAATTGTTTTTTTCTCATGGGATTCTTTACTAAATTCTATATATTTTTCCATGTTAAACGATTGATATCATACAGTTGTTTCATTTTCCCTAGTGACTGTATCCCTGGGCAAGGGATACATTTTCAGGGGGAGGCGAAATCCCTGTGACATCAATATGAGCATTTTCCCCATATAATTGCAAAATCAAATTCATACCAGTCTGAGATTTTCCCTCTTTCTGCCAACTAAAGGTTTTTCTGTCAGTCATCCTGGTCTCATACAAACCCCTTGCATCTTACGTATAGTACTGGTTTCATGTGTAATTTCATGTAATGATCTGATTTTGTACTGGTCTCATGTAATCACCCTGTTACAGATCACACCTAAAATAAAATATGATAACCATGGCAGTTCACTCTTCATAAAATAAACTATTGTCATTTTCTTTAAGTTATTATTTGGCACATGCATCACTTTGACCAAAAAAAGCCAGCCAATTCTCTGCCTAAAATTCATTGCATCAAACGATTTTGTTGATTTCTTATTTCAATGTCATAGGTGATACCGCTGTCCCAGAGAAGTGGCATGTTGGAGTGGTGTGAGGGTACGATGCCCCTTGGAGAGTACCTTGTAGGAAGACCTGGTCGTAAAGTTGGTGCACACCAGCGGTATTACCCAGAAGATTGGTCTTCTTTGGACTGCAGAAAGAAAGTAGTTGTAAGTAAAGTTTTCAGTGAGATTAAAAATAGGTATCAGTACTCAAAATGGTTGTTCGTTTCTACATAATTCTAGAGCTAAGCATGGTCTAAGTCTCAGGCTAAAATAAATCTGACTTTGGCCCAAAACATAATTATGCCCGGTAACATAAACGCGAACATGAACTTAAACACGAGGTTCCGATAAGAAATGGACGGCCCTGAGGCCTTCATATGTTCAGTTGTCATTCAATCAATATGCGTTATTGAACAAGCTTGTTCGGTCAAGATGGCTGGATATTAGCCAAGTTCTTTTTTTGCGTTATTATAGACCAAGACAAAGTCGAGGACCTCGAAAACGCAAAAAAAGAGTGAGACCAATATCCAGCCATCTTGACCAAACAAGCTTGTTCAATAAAGGATTTATTATATGGCCAAAGAATTTCATTTTACTACTGTTTTCCGCAAGACAAAAACGCTTCAATGTCTTCATATCACTTTGCGTTTTAATTTTTGTATTTTTTGGTTTTTGTAGACAAAGAAATTTACGCAACTCGTCTATGTTTTATTTAATTTGACTGACCTCTTCCCCTTTTTGCGACTCCATTGCCCAAAACTCGATGTGTAATTCCGCTTGTATTGCCGGCTCGTGTTACCAATCAGAACATAGAATTCACTTCATCTTGTCTGCTCAGCGAGCCTGCCATATAATAAACATAGACATAGCATCTCACACTGTGTGCAGGGTTGAATAATCCTGATTACCTGAAGATCATTTGCAATACAGTAACAACCTGCATGAAGGAACAAGTGGATTAAAAACACTCAGGCTGAAATTTTGTTTATAAAGTGCCGTATATAAAAATACCAGTTTTTCCTAACAAATGAAAAATGTTCTTATAAAAACTGAGAACCAAATAGATTAGAAATCCTTACTGGGGTAGATCGAATAACTATTTTTATATTTTTGAGGCATAGAAGGCTTTAAACATAAACTGAACAAATAGGAACAAAACACTTTGAATATTTCCTTCGACATGCTCTTCAGAAAAAAAAATAGTGAAATGCCCCGACTGGGAGTTGAACCCATGTCTCCTGGTCTCTAGTCAGGCGTAGTAACCATTACACCACCGGGACTCACCATGCTGCCAACATTGCAAGTTACAGGGTATTAATTTATCAGCAGGTGATCCCCGGGGTCCGATTTTTTCCTTCTTTTATAGAGTATTTTTCCTGTCTCGTGACACCCATCCGGGGCTTCCCAATAGAACAACTATTTTTATATATTTTTGAGGCATAGAAGGCTTAGCACATAAACTGAACAAATAGAACACTGATGAAGTCATTAGTTTCATCATGCAGGAAACGTACTTTAATGGAGGAAAATATCGAATAGCAACCTGGATACTACAATGGCTGCCTAACACTGGGCAAGTTGTTTGGGTAGATAGATTTAGATTTGAAAGTGAACGAACGCTGTGAATATTACCTTCGACATACTCTTCGGAAAAAAATCAGTGAAATGGCCCAACTGGGATTCGAACCCATATCTCCTGGTGATTTTTTTCCAAAGAGTATGTCGAAGGTAATATTCACAGCGTTGTGTTTCTACTTGTTCAGTTTATATGCAAGCCTTCAATGTCTCAAAATATAAATAGTTGTTCGAAAGTGAACGGAGGGTAGCTTTTTGATATTACAAGAATCGATAGCCCAAACCTTTAAGGTTACCGTATAACTGTCAGGAATGTTTTGCATCAGAACGATATAGTGCATCTGTCTCATACCGTAGATACCTAAACCCATATATCAAATTAAAGCTTAAAGAGCTGGGTTTCGAACTATGGTAAAAATTTTGAATTAAAATAAATCTTTAAATTTTTTACGTTTTCTTAAAACAAGCAACAAAAATGGCTTTTCGAAAATTACGAACAAATTCCCTTTGAATTAGAACTCTCAAAAGGAGATTTTGTCGCTCGTTTTTAAAGAACGTAAAAAAGTTTTTCGTATAGTTCGGTAGCCAGCTCTATAAGCTTTAATTTGATATATGGATTTAGGTATCCACGGTTTAAAACAGACGCTCTGTATCATTTTCATGCAAAACACCCCTGAAGGTATACGGTAACCTTAAATTGAGTGAAGCAATTCACTGTGAAGCAATTCTGTCTTCCCTGTTATTCGTTTTTGCATTGGACAATTGTTTATTTATTCTTTATCAGATTGGAGACCAAAACGGAAAACCACGGCAGGAATCTTACCAGGTGATCAATTTACGTTTGCCATAGAATCATGATTGAAAGTTCACGTTTACTGTTTTCGAGTTTTCATCAAAAAATATGAAATTCCTTTTTATTCGACAGGAAATAACTGAACACTTCCATCCTGTTTTTCGCCATTTCTTCATGGAGAAATTTCCTGACCCTGCTGTTTGGTTCGAGAGAAGACTGGCATACACAAGGAGTTGCGCTACGTCTTCCATAGGTAAGGTTTCATTAAAAAAATACCAATTAAAGAAAGTTTTATTTCAAGATTCCTTTAGCTTCATTATATAGCTACCCACTTAGGATTTGACGCGCTTAGGTTATGACGTTCAGCGATCGATTTTTATGGTCGTCCTGTTGTCAGAGACGACTGGAATTTTCGTGGGGCAACCAATAATAATAGTTTAGGCGTCCTTCGGACAACTAAAACCAACCACTTAATAATTATACAGTTTCTGTATATTTCCTATTTTGAAGATTTTCAGAAATGAATC
>JAOCNB020000003.1:2954-15454 GCA_026546465.2 Palythoa caribaeorum | reverse complement strand
GGAGTGCAGCCTTCGTCATTCACTGCATTACAATCTGCGCCTTTTTGGATCAACAGACGTAAAGTAAAACTTTCCGTTATGGTCATGGCTGCAAGATGCAGGGGCGCGTTTCTATTGTTATCGACGAAACCAGTGTTGCTTCCGTGATTTAACAAGAGCTCGACAATTTTGAATTTCCACATGCATTTCCTACAGCCGTATGTGCAGTCGCACTGCGCAACGATTGCCATGTGAAGTGGTGTTCGCCCATCTTTGTTCAAGGCATTGATGTCAGAGTTATTTTTAATGAGCACTGTAGCTGTGTTGAAGTGTCGAAATGCAGCGGCCAGATGAAGAGGTGAATTCCCATCTACGTTCACAGCATTTACATTTGCCCCTAATCGAATCAGTAATTCGGATGTTTTTCTGTATCCTTTTAAACCTGCAGCATAGTGAAGAGCTGTAAACCCGTCGAAATCGGAAATTTTAGCATCACTTCCATTTTGAATTAAGAATTCTATCGCCTGTTCACATCTCGAGCCGAATTTCAAAGCACGTAACAAGGGCGTGAATCCCTTGTTGTCCGGCGCATTGATTGTGGCACCATATTCCAGCAACTGAGCCATGAGCTTGCAAGAACAAGATTCAGCTGCAAGGTGAAGTGCAGATCGACCTTCAGCATCCTTGGCGTTGGGGTCGCTTTGTTGATGTAACAACACCTTTGCCATAGCGTGACTCAGCCGCTCCTCGCAGAAAACGTTCCGTAGGTAACGATAAACGTTATGTAAGGGAGTAAATCCTTCTCTATCTCTCGCTTCGATGTCGCTTCCATTTTCTAACAGAACATTTACAATCTCTATATGGCCTTCACTAACTGCTGCTACTAGAGGAGTGAAGCCATCATTATCTCGAATTTCCTTGCTACAGCCCCGTGAAACTAAAAGCCGTGTCATCTGAACGTAACCACGGTAACAAGTCACGTGAAGTGGCGTTTCGCCATCACAGTTTTGGGCATCAAGGTCGGCGCCATTCTTAATAAGAATTGTGGCCAGGCTCGTTTTCCCGTTTCCAGCTGCAATGTGAAGCGGAGTGGAGAACGACTCGTTCGTAACATTGATATCGCTGGTATGACGCAGTAACAGTTGTACAATATCATCACAACAGTATGCAACAGCTAGAAATAATGGAGTATCGCCTGATGCTTCTTGAGCACGCATATCAGCGCCATGATCAATCAACAACGCTGCAATGTCCAAGTGGCCTTCTTGTGCCGCGAAATGAAGTGGCGTTTTTCCGTTTCTATCCCTGGTGTTCACATCACATCCACTGTCAATTAATAAAGTAGCTGTCGCCTTTTGGTCAAACGATACGGCTAAAAATAACGGTGTTTGACCTTCAGAATCTCTAGAGTGCAAATCAGCACCTTTATTTATCAGAAGTTTAACAAGGTCTTCGTGTCCTTCTTGTGCAGCGTAGTGTAAGGGTGATCTGCCAAAGTCGTCTTTATCGTCTATATCGCTCCCTAGATCTATGAGTAACTCTGCGGTCTCAATGCGATTAAATGTAGCAGCTAATGTCAGCGCAATTCTACCAGACGTCTTCGCATCTAGATGCGCATCATGTTCAACTAACAAGCGCGCGATACGCGTGTAGCCTTCCTTAGCCGCGAAATGTAAAGCTGTGTGGTCAAGTGTCCCGTGTAGGTTTACGTCAACATGTCTCTGAAGAAGATACTCTACTGTTTCGTAATGGCCGCTACAGACAGCAAGTATCAATGGAGTATCGCCAACGCCGTGTCGTCTGCAATGAATGTTACCTCCATGTTCTGCTAGCAATCTGACGACATTTACGTGACCGTTTTGAGCTGCGAGATGTAACGCTGTCATACCTCTTTCGTTAGTTTCCTCAATCGCAATACCGCTGTCTACTAGTAACGCTGTCGTACGATGACGTCCGTTACTTGCAGCGTAATGTAATGCCGTCATTCCTAACTTATCCTTTGCATTAAGATCCGCCCCTTGTTCTATGAGCAACTCAGGAATAGCTGTTGAATTTCGCAGGGATGCAACCATCAGCGGCGTGCTTGCGTTATCGTCCATAACCTGGGAAGACAAGGAAAACAATCCGTAAGTTTTAAGCCAATTAGATGCTCGTCAATGCGTTTACTGGGCTACTTGTTGTTTTAGTAGCTTGTATATATTTTATTTTCACTGATAAATCAGTGTCATATTTGACATATGTTCGCTAAAAGTATTAAAATGGATAAAATTGTTAAGGCTAAATTTTTTTTATAAAAGTTGTATATTAAAAACCAAACGTTTTCGACTTACCCGAAGGCATCGCTAAATATTTTAAAAGACAGCAAAACTGCAGCGAACCGCCGCAAGTAAGTCGAAAACGTTTGGTTTTTTGATATACAACTTTTATGCGAAAATTTTAGCCTTAACAATTTTATCCAAATCAGTGTCAATATTTGCATACAATTCTAAGCATTGATGTCTCCATTGCATTCATCAGATACCGCTTTAGCCCGGTGAGACTGACACAAGGGCTTTCTCAAAGCAACTGGTATATAGATAATTATAAGTCTCGACAAAATTCAAAAGAAATGTATAATAATCACATAGATTAGTGAAGTGCGTACAATTTTGAATACCGAACACCTGTATGTTATAATTCACTATAAGGGGAAGTTTATTTTGCATTTAACGACTATCAAAAAATATAATTTGATGTCATAGAAAAAATACTGTTTCAATTTACGCGTAACAACTGAAAAAAATATGGTGTTGAAATGTGAGACCAGGCTTTTCTGTCACAAGTTCAAATCTCGCTCGGTGCATTTGAGCATTTTTTTCCTGCTCGATAACATTTTCCTAACAGGTCATGAAATTAACTTTTTTTTTGCAGTAGCCAATTGGCTCTTAAACATTTTAAAGTGGTAGCTAATGCAAAAAATTTGGTCGGCACTTTTTTTTTTAAACAAAACATTTTTAATATTGAAGACTTCTGAAAAATTTCCATACTTGATTTGTCATCCAACGTATCAGCATATTCTTTAATATTTTCCACAGGATAAGTGCTGTTGCGATTATTTAACTGTTTAAACAAATGACTTCAATCAATTTCTATGCTTTGATTAGTTTCTTCGTTCATTTTAAATTAACATTGCACTTTACCGGTAAAAACAGTGCACGTGGCAACAAATAAACTCGCAAATAAAGCGGAAAACTAGAAGTTGCCCTATACAGCATAAATACATATCTAGATCCAAGATGGCGTCTATTTGCGGAGCTTTTAAATTGTAGTCGCCAATTTGCGACTAGTTTTCAGGATTTAGTCGCCAAAGTGAAAAACCTAGTCGCACTGGCGCCTGTATTAGGCGCAATGTCATACTCTGGCCCAAACAAAGAAAGTAATCTGTTTTATTTTTTTCCACCTTCAGTTCATGCAGTGTTAATTAAAACAAGGTCTCGGTTCCTTTTTGTAGTTTATTTTCACCAATATATCAATGTGATTATTGTCATTAAATGTCTTTGTTGCCGTGTGAGCTGTTGTCATTTCGCATGGACGGAATCGGGGAAAAAGACAAACACAATTCATAACTGCGTGACCTCACAAGTTGCCCAGTAAAAAAAGTAATTCACATGCCACACCTAGATAATTAATTTATCACGTGACAAGAGAGTAACCAATGGGAGCAGCTTACCTCATTCACATTCGCACCAAGTTTCAATACCCACGTCACATGATCAAAGGTTCCACTCTGTATGGCGACATGAAGGAGGGAACGCGAAAGAAACGGTTTAGTGACGTCTTCAAGTAGTTGCAATATTCTACGGTGGGGGACAGAGTCAGAAGAACAGGCTTTTGCAATTTCTGCTGTAGTTTTGCCCACGTGCTCTGTATCACGACAGGTTGTTTTTATTGTCAGCGCGATTGCATTGTCCAACCTTCCGGGACTATAAGCCAGAATTAGTCGGACAGTGTCAAAATCTCCCTCGATGCAGTAAGCATGCAACAAGCTCAAACCACAGGACGGTGTTGGGGTTGTAATGGCCTGAAATGCCAGCAGTCGGAGATTCATCTTAAAAACACAAAGCAAGGAAAAACAGTTCGGCTTATTCATACTCGAAATATAAAATGAAATATAAAAAAGTAAAAATTAGTTAGCTCATCCGTTGCGTTTGTAAATATAAGGTATGGCGTAAGTGAGACTGTCTTTCCTTTCACAGTTGAATGGTAATGCATCGTGATCCAAATGCTCATTTTGACAGACCATGCGTCAGCCAATCAGAACGCAGGAAATTATACAGATAATAAATCTGAGTATTTGCACATTTGGCTTTTAGTAAGCCACCACCAGCAGGACGCATTCCCGGGCCCCCCCCCCCCCGGCCGGCCCCCCCCCGCCGCCGCCCCCCCCCCCCCCCAGAGAAACGTCAGAGTGACGTTTCTCGTGGAACAAATCGATATGTGCGGCTTCCCTAAGGCATGAACAATATTGCTTTTCTACTGGTTTTTCAAAGGGCCTGTTTATATGAGTGAGGTTGAGCCTCCAGCCCAGTTCAATCTAGAAAGCGGATGAACCAGTCGCAATACCAAGTCTTGTTGCTGTTTACATGCTGAGGTTCAAATCTGCCCCGGGTAGGAGGTTCAACTCAGAAGCCGATTCACCATCCTTGCTGAGTGGGAGGTTGAACCGGGCACTAGGTACTAGTTTTAGCGTGTCAACAGGCGATTTGGGGGTTGAACCGCTTTGACTTGAAAATGGTGGACAATAGTTTTGACATACATTTTACTCATTAATAACCTCGTGGAAGTAACAAATGAAAAAAGCAAACTACCTGCTGTTCCAGAAAGAAACAACAGCAGCCAACAACGAGGCGAGAATGACAAAATACACGCTTTTTTATAAGAACAACTTTATGAGAAGAACGAGCCTCAAATTTGCCAAAATTTAAGAACAATTTAAGAACAGGCTCAATCTGAGTCTTTATAACTAGGAAAGTTTTTGTGGTAGAAAATTGACAAAAATTTAGCGATACAGCATAAAACATAAAAAGATTCACTGTAAAGACTGCTCAACAAACGATGAAGATAGTTCGCATCTAAAATCAGCCGTATAATACATGTTTCGCAAGGCGTTTCATTTTCGAATACCTTGATCTTGTTTTGTTTGGTTTTTTCTTCAATAAAACCACTCACAGAAATAAGAACAAATTAAGGACAAATTGAGGCTGAAATCGCCAAAAAATTAAGAACAATGAGCCTCGGCTAAATTTACTGGTTCTTATTAAAAGTAAGTGTGTATACCAGTCACTGCATCCATTCCTAGTGTTCAGAGGTACAACAGCAAGAAACAGAAGATTGACTCTAACTAGTTTATTAAAAAAAAAACACTATAGAAGAACAAAAAAACTAAAGTTTAAGTAATTTTTAAAAAAATTCAAGACATGCATAATATCAGGCTGAATGTCTAAACTCTAAATGAACAAGCTTGAGGTTGCATGCAATATTTTAGGTATCGCGTGCAGCTAGTCGTGACCTAAAAAACCGGAAGATATTAATCATTATGCCTTTTTCCTTTCATCACCTCCCTGCGGCTTATCTTGTATCTTTGTATAAGGAGCCCCTGTATAAATCTTGTAAAATGTTCGAGTGATCGTGAACCTTAAATGTTTAATTAGCTGACATTCAGAGACAAGTATATCTACAATAAAGGTTCCAGTACATTCGGGCGCGAGACTGGAATTTCTCTTAATGAAAAAATAGACCTTATTTGATGTCCTCAATGTTTTCCCAATACAGGACTTCATCTGGGGATAAACAGATATATTCATATAAGGTTATTTGTTTCAGATGCGATAAATAAAAAGACAGGAAAGAATTTTCAGCTTAAACAAAGAACGTTATTTCCTAGTTAAGAGGACTGTGTTAGTGGGAAAACACTGTGGCCATGATTAAGGTCTATTAAGGAAAGAATCGCCATATATATGCGTTATTGAACAAGCCTTGTTAGGTCAAGATGGCTGGCTATTGGCCAAGTTTTTTTTTTTTTTGCGTTATTATGGACCGAGACGACGTCGAGGTCTATGAAGATGCAAAAAAGAACGATTTTTCCTCATCACAAGACCGCCAGCTACGCTAGAAACCCTCTAGAAACGGATTCACCACGGATGTGTCTCCTGACAACTTGCCGCCCGTGAAATTCTGATTCTAAAATCTATTTGCAAAAAATCTATTTATTTTATCCATTTGGAGATATTTTTGACTGAAGGAAAATATAGTGTGTTTGTCATTATAACAAAACGGCTATACTAACAGCCAGGAGGAAAAATACAATTATCCGTAAAAAGAGGCTGTTTGTATCAAGCGTAAAAATCCCATTTTAAATAGCCAAGTTAATACAATTAGTTTAACTAGTTAATTAGTTACTGATTAGTTTTCTTCTGTTTTTCACTATACTAACTTTTGTTTTCAATCTTACATATTTACTCGCAGTGTAACTAATATCTGATTCAGTTACAATGGCAGTAAGTACTGCCGAAACATGTTTGCTATTAAAAGAGTTGTGATTTTTATCAATTTTAAAACTTTACAATATTGTTAAAAAAACGTTTTCAACTCATCTTCCGGTTTAAAACAGCGTGGTAAAGGGAGGTCCTAGATAACGAATCACGGTCTTATTTTGAACACTGTAACGGATCCGTTGATAAAAGCGGTTTTTTTGTTAAAATAACGACTCGAGTCGCGTACTTTGGTTTAAGGTAATAACGGATCACGATTGCATTTTCACAACCTCAATCACGTGTCACGGGTTTATTTTGACCCAATAAAGGGTGATGAAAAAACGTTTTATTACCTGTTAAAAGATTCAAAATGCTTTTTAGAGGCATAATATTGTTGTTTGATTGTTCTGGTGATTCCCATGGGGAACAAGGGCAGAGTGAAGGCTTTGACTGGCTTGTTGAGGGTGTGGCGGTTTTTTGCAATTAGAAATAGGAGGACTTCAACGATGCGGCGTAAGGTCCATGACTGAACAGTGACAACAGATTTCCAAGATAGAAGGTGCTCGAGATGTGAGTTAAGATGTTTAGCTGGTTCCGAAAGTTTTGAAGGGTCTTGGTGTTCATTAATGCGTGGCTATAGATTCCGTGAAGTTTCGCAAACGAACTCATCGTTACATGAGCATGTGCCTTTGTAAACAACTTGGGCAGGGTGTTGGTTTCGGTCTTTAAGCTTGAAGAGAGAGCATATTTTATCTAATTATTTATCAGAAGATTAAGAATTTACAATGACCTTGATGGAATGTGTGAGTGAGTGAATGAGTAAATGAATGAATGAGTGAACTAAATATATAAAGTTTATAAAAAAATAAGTGTTTTAGTTTGTGTGGTCTTCTTGCCGCCAAAAGTTACCTCAACTTTTTATTCTTACGATAGTACGATGTCGGTAAAATGAGTACCAGCCTCTGCTTGGGGATAACCTGCGACGGATTAGTGTCCCGTCCAGGGGGAGTTAGTGATTCTTATCGGCTTAACACTACAGAAACCGGAGATAGGCTTTAGCTCCAATGAGCCACTTTGGCTCGTAAAATGATATAGCTCTTTTATAGTTGTCTCGACAGTACTTTGTCATGATTGTCATCGAGTGTTTTACATTGCTAATTATTGTACTAGTGAAATAACAGTTCCCAGTCTTTGTGACAATGAATAGTTACAGCTCAGTGTATTTTTAGCTTTTTCTCAGATGAAAATCACTTTACATTTATTCTCTACAGTCGACAGTATAAAAGTTGTTATCAGCAAATGACTCAGGAGAGGGGGCTAAACAAAATTTTTCCAACTCTGTTAATTTATTTTTAGCGTGCGTATTGTAACCACCAACAAGCTTAAAGAAAAAGGAAGGAATTTTTAACATTCCTTAACGGCAAAAAGAACTGAACTCGTAGATATTAAATCAGTCGTAATTGCCAATCGGGATTAAGGTTGCATTCGCTTTGTTCCGTACATGTTCCGGAACCTGTGAAAGTTTAAGGATTTGTCGTAAGAAACATCATGCACAACCTACAATATATCTGCTTCGGATTAATTTTGCTGTGAAAAATCCGCAAATGTCGAAGAGTAATATTCAACGTGTAAAAATCCTTTTATAGTTTTAATAAGTCGTTGCGAATAAAATATATACAAACTCAGTCCTATTTGAAAAACAATCAAGATACAACTCAAATTCATAACACTCACTCGATATTGAACATTTAGTACTTGTAACCTTTTATAGTATAAAACACAGCACTTTTGAAGTTGAATTGAAAGAGAGATAAAGATACCGTTTGCAAAAAAAACCCTCTGTAGTTTGGGAACCATGCCAGGGGAACTCCCTGAGTCGTTTGTCCGCATTTTACCCTGCAAGGGGGGCTCCCTGAGTCACTTGTTGGCATTTCAAAATAAAAAAGAGTTTTGCACGGGAATTTCGAAGTGTTCATATGTCGCTTGTCGGTATTTCATCCGTGTGATGATGTTTTTCTTTCAGACCTGTAAAACTACTGCCGGTTCAATCACCCAGATCTAGAAAATATATTTATATCAGTTTACACAATACAGCTTAAAATTATAGCGTTTTATTTTGAATTTCTGTGATAGAACAGAAGCTCTTTTATTCTTGATCAGTTTGGAGTGTTCTTGTGCCTTTAATATTTTTTCATCTAGCCTTTTCTTTCATTTTCACTGAGTGAAATATGACGAAGCTACTGTTTCTAGTTTGTTTTGAAGTTTATTCATATAAAAAAAGAACATTAAAAGGTAACTTTGAGGTAGGAATAGCTTCGATCGTTCGTAAAGTATTGCCTTTCTTTGACTACTCAAAAATAAGATTTATATTTTTGTGCCACACCGTGTAGATTTGGACGAACAATTTTTCTCCCGTTTAACGTGCGCAATTACACTGTACCAAAAGCCACATCGGTTTTTGGTAAGTTTCATCGTCAGAGAGATCAGAGTAGAGAAAAAAGCTAAAAAGGGCGCCAACGTTGCTGTCTAAATTTGTGAAAAAGAAATGCATGTTGCATGTTAATTGTCGATGAATTACTTGGGGATGTCGGTATTTCAACAGAACAGTGCTTCGTTCGTCGCTATATCGAGAGTACCGTCTCTCTATTTCAAAGCCGTGTCGCTCGTCGAATTTACCCCTCAAAAGGTCCCAGTACTAGAATTAGACTCTGTGCGCACGCATATCTTTGTTGGACGACACTGCTAGCTTTTTGGTTACGGCTCACACAGGCGAGGATGCTACACATGCAAGTACCAGTATGCTAAGCAGGTTCGTGATCGAAAGTTGCGTGAGTCCTATAGATCCGGGAGGCGGGCTCCGCACATGAGCTGAGATTGTCGATCTCAATTTGACTCCGATGATTTTTCTCTGGGTACTCTCAGCAAAATCGACACCTGCTTGCTACATCTGGCCTGGAAAATATTAAGAACTGTTTTCGGCCGGCCTGCTTGATCTATTGACTGACTTTCAGTGCTCGCCCTTTTTTTTCCATTTTTTGGCCACGCGGTAGCGTTCTCCTACACTGACGTCCAAGGGCAATCATGGTGTTACGAGTTACAAAAAGAGGAGCTAGTTGTTTGAACGCTTGACTAAACGCAGAACTACCAGCGACAACAACAAGCAGTTTAATCTTCAGAGACGGCTGACTTCACGGTTCCCTATAACTCGTGGTTCAACCAAAGTGTTTCACAATAACTCGCTTACACAGCCTTCTCGCTCTTAATACTTTACAAATTCACTTCACTAACTTCTTCACTTCAACTCTTCTTGAATTTTGTTCAACAACAACTCTATTTCTGAACTCGTACGACTTATATATAATGTACAGGAAATGATATCTAAGGGTTCTAAACGTCTTTCCATTCTTCGAACTATGAAACGAGCTGGTGTGCCTGTAACACATCTACAGAATTTGTACAGTGCACTGATCCGATCCATTCTTGAATATTGTTGCCCAGTTTGGGGGACACTATTACCAGCTTTGGGGGCTCAAAGCTATGGTAAAGGGTCTCGGTGAGGTTAACAAGTGCCACCAATGTTCTCCTCATAAATGCCGAGAAATGCCCACCGAATATTAACAGGCTCTGCCACTGAAGTCGCATGTCACACGTCCCCGTCATCGTAGCCCCTGGGAATGCTGTAGCAGCCGAGTGACAGCGGCGGGAGGCGAGTGTCCGGCGCCTCTTCAGTAAATAACCGGAATCCGTGTGCTAAGGGAAGGAAAACCCCTACAGAAAAACCCTGGCCCTCCAAGTTCGGGGGTTGGGCGTGGGGCCAATCACCCTACCCTGTAAAACTCTCAGGATTACGGAAACCATGTCAATATCAACTACAATAGAAGCGTTGGACAACTGCGGGGTCTGCGAGATCCCTGACGAGGAATATCTACAATGGAATGACGTTGGGGATATCAGCAGCATGATGGAGAGTAGTGAAATCCGACAGGAAGCTACTATTCAGAGGAGATCTCTAGTTCGTCCAAAGAGTACAATGAAGATAGGTTGCTGGAATGTAAGAACGATGTATACACCTGGAAAAACGGCTGTTGTTACGCGAGAAATGAGAAAATATGATATAGAAATACTTGGAATTAGCGAATTGAGATGGACAGGTTTTGGTAGAGTTAAAACAAGAACAAACGAGGTGATTCTATACTCCGGAGCAGACGATGAACATCGGAGAGGTGTGGCATTAATACTTGGCAGGAAAGCACAACAATGTCTATTAGACTGGAAACCTATAAGCGATCGCATAATCAGAGCAAGATTCAGTTCAAAATTCATTAAGTTGACCGTCATACAGATTTATGCTCCAACGAATGACGCAGAAGAAGAAAACAAGGAAGAATTTTATCAACAACTTCAGAGTGAAATCAGCAACACCCCGACACATGATATGTTAGTGGTGATGGGAGATGCAAATGCAAAAGTAGGTTCACAAGATGAGTTATGGAGAGGTACGATTGGTAAATTCGGAATAGGAGAGATGAATGAAAATGGTGAGCGTTTTGCGGAGCTGTGTGCAATCAACAACCTTGCAATTGGTGGAACGTTGTTTAAGCATAAATTAATTCATAAATGGACCTGGCTATCACCAAATGGCAGAGATAGAAACCAAATAGATCACATAACAATCAACGGTAAATTCAGAAGATCATTGGAAGATGTGCGAGTTATGAGAGGTGCAGATGCCAGCTCAGATCACTACCTAGTAGTCGCAAATATCAAGCTTAAGCTGAAAAGGTGCAAGAAACCAACATCTTGTAGCGGCGTAATCTATGACGTTGCAAAACTTAAGAGTCCCGAAGTGAAAAGAGAATTTTCTATTCAGCTGAAAAACAGGTTCGAATGTCTACAGATAGAAGATGCAAATGAAAATAATACTGAAGTGAGCAACACAAAGTCCGTGAACCAAAAGTGGGAGGAGTTTAAAACTGTTTATAATGAGACTGCAACGGCTGTTCTAGGAAAGAAGAAGAAAGAGAACAAAGAGTGGATTAGTAAGGAATCCTGGAAAGCCATCGATACCAGGAGTCGCATAAAGAGCCAAATCAACAGTGCTAAATCTGAGAGAATAAGAAAAGCAAAAATGAAAGATTATGCGCTCCAAGACAAAGAAGTAAAGAAGATGATCAGAAATGACAAAAGAGCAATGATAAACACTCTTGCTAGAGAAGCTGAAACAGCAGCAAAGAAAAATGAAATGAAAGCTTTATACTCAATCACAAGAAAATTATCTCAAAATAAGAAATCCAACATTTGTGCTGTTCGCGGGAAAGACGGAAAACTGATAACCGAGGAGCGGGAAGTATTGGCACGTTGGAAAGAACACTTTGAAGAAGTTTTAAACCCAGAAACAGAGAACGAAATGGAATTACCAGGTGTATACCCTCTTTTTGGAGCAGAAGATATTCTTGATATAGATACAGGCCCATTTACAATAAACGAAGTCAAAGAAGCAATCGAGAAGACCAGATCTGGAAAAGCCCCTGGAGATGACCATATTAATGCAGAATTATTGAAATCGGATATAGGAACATCCACTAGTCAGTTATACGAACTTTTTAACAACGTTAAAGAACATTGTGAGGTCCCTAGTGATTGGAAGAGAAGTATCATCACCAAAGTGCCAAAAAAAGGCGATCTCACCATATGCGACAATTCGAGAGGAATTTCATTGTTATCAGTACCAGGGAAAATTTTCGGCCGAATATTAATTGAAAGGATGCGTAAAGGTGTTGATGCAAAGTTACGTCAAGAGCAAGCAGGTTTTAGAAAAGGTAGAGGAACGACTGAACAAATTTTCATTCTCCGTAACATAATTGAGCAAAGCATAGAGTGGCAGACCTCACTCTATATTAACTTCGTAGACTTTTCAAAGGCCTTCGATAGCCTGAGCAGGTCAAAGCTGTGGGCGATACTAAGAAATTACGGAATACCATTTGAGATTATAAGACTGATTCAAGAAAT
>JAOCNB020000002.1:6979-26864 GCA_026546465.2 Palythoa caribaeorum | reverse complement strand
CAAAGTGTAATACACGGTGCCCAAGCAGTATATAGAGCAGACACAAAGTGTAATACACGGTGCCCAAGCAGTATATAGAGCAGACACAAAGAGTAATACACGTGCCGGCAAAAATACTGACCGTTGAAAACAAGTGATCTCAAGAAATCTGCAGCACAAGAAGAAATATTTGTTTCTCCGCGCTCAGTGCGACAGCGAAATGTAATAACGACGCCAAGGGTAATACTAAGCTGTAATATTGCCTGCCTAGCAATAATTTAATCCTGTTAGCCCCAGGCAATTTATTAACAGCCAACTTTTTACATAACTCAAACAAAATAATATTACCGGTAATAAAAAATAAGGAAATGATAAAGTGGATTACGCTTTGGAAGTTGAAAAGTCAAATTCTCCCAAACTGCCTATATAGAAAGTATGTAGCTCAGTTGGGAGAATGAACAACACCTCATTAGTCGTGTTTGGGGCTTTAGGTGTTAACGAGTTTCACGACGCACGGCGAGCATGTTTTACGCAGGCTACCTTTAATTCTGCCGCGTTTATAACCAGGGTTACTAGTTGGCAAGATACGTGGACTTATAGGTCTGTAAATCGCAGCACATCATCTACTCCTGACAAGTCCACTTACACCACAACAATATGTGTTGAAAAGTGAAATAGAAGGAACTTGAGCTCGTATTCTACAATTGTTAATTAGACCATGATAAAGTAGCCCATCAGAAAGCAGGATTTATCATAAACCATTTGCAGGTTTCTACTGGTATCAACTTCTGCGTGGCTTTTTTAACTTAGCTCAGAACTATATATCCCAATATACGGTATAGCTCTTCATAATCATTGATAACGCGCCTGATTTTTGCATGATCAGCACACTGAAGGGCATGGCGCTGAGCTGGAGAAATTAGCAAGATTGTAACTTATCGTGTGAGTGAGTGAATACCAATTGCTCATGCACGCCAAAAACACAGTTCGTTCCCGAGTTTTCTTGACGAAGTTTACGTTGCAGCTTGAACTAGTAGCTCACTTCGCACAAATGATGCGCGCGTATCTAAGCAACTGAGGGACTTTAAAAAACTCGGCTCAACTTTACCGGCTTCTTTCAACGGGTCATTAGGATTTTGTTTTCTCGGCCTTAGGCTTTCTTTAATCAAATCTTTAATCAAGTACTCCTAATTCAGTACGAACAGAAAGAGTAAAAGTTCCTCCTTGAAGGAGAACAAATACTCGGAACATCATCGTTGTTAGATCCTTGTCGTCCCTAGAATTCCAAAATAGGTCTTTTCACGTTGTGTTTCTAGCAACTACGTGCAGGTACTTAGCTCGGTGCATTCCAACGTGCAGTTATTGTGTTTATTATTGTTCTTTCCGTCGTCGTCGGCGTCGCCGTCCTCATTTCTTAAAATACCGCACGAAAGCGACAGGCTGACGGGCAACACTGCTATCAGACTTTTTAGACAAGTTGTTTATTTAAAACTCACACATCCTCTACGAAACGACTTGGCCGGGTCCAAATCGGCTCAAAAAACCCGAATGCCAAATCCCCTGACTACAACATTCCTGTCCCAATCTCGACTGTTTTGAATGCTTAAGCTGATTATCTAGAATGGAAACCATAATTTCATATGTACTTAAACCGAAAGTGTACGTGACCTAGTTACAATTGGCGCCTTCGGTAACCACCGAACCTAATTACTCCCTCAACCAATATTGTGTACCGTAGCCCCCCACATAGGTTTCGTTAACTCTCTTATATGTTTTTGGCTCAATTGCTGCCTTTTTTGGTCCTCCATAACTTTAAAGTCATTTATAGAATATATAAATATCAATTTCTTTCTTTTGGGTTTCTGAACTAAAACTTATCTCTTCCTGTATCTACGTTGTTGTACTTAGCACGAGTGGCGTGAAGAAAAAGTTTTCTCATGATTATGCTGAAGCCTTCATTCGTGACATACTTGTGTTAAAAATATAACTGTGTTTATTTGTCGTGTGCAACGGAACATGTTCCAACTGTTTTCTTGATGTGTTTACGAATTAAAAATAAACCTAATCCTCATAGTTTCCTGTTTTTACTACTCAGTCATACAAAGGAACACAAAGTAGGACAAAAAAACTTAAGAATCAATTCAGCGGAAAGCTCTTCAGAAATCTTACGACACTCCATTGTGATCGTGGCACGGCACACTTCTTTAATCAACAGTTCCACAAAAAAACTTTTAAGATAAATAGTAAAACTACTTTTTAACTTTTTCTTTATATGCCTGTGAGAGATGGGATCGATAGTTAATGAACTGATGAAAATGTGGAATACTTTAGAAAAAAAAGTTTTAAGCACAACGAGGAATTTCGATTTGTTTTTGCTCTATAGTATCAAACCATTACCATGGCTTTATCTTTACTTGGGAACTATATAGTATATTCCTGTATCAACTCGATAACAAACGAGCTTCAATTAGTGTTTTTGCACGTTTCATCCGCATTGACGCATGTTTAATTAGAACGCTTGCATCCAAACATGTTTCAGAATGTCGGCCGTTTTCAATGCAAATGAATATCCTCTGGGTCGGTTCCTGTTTTAACCACTGAATTGATGCGGGCTGGCAAAAATACCACACAGCGGAAATCTTTCGCAATCGATTCCTCTTGGTAAAAATTCCACGAAACTTGAAACAATATCAACTTTGTTTCTTTCCTGCAAGTTTGTTTTGAAAGAAAACACCAGGTTTACAGATAACTCAAAACAAGAGTTAATACATCTTATATACTCTTTACTGCATAACTGATATATTATTCGTGATATAATTGGTAGAGAACTGTGGAATAATATTTACATAAACTATTACGTAAGAGAATCACACAATCCTTCGTCATTTTTCTTACAACTTTTCGTATTTTTTACCAAGAGGTTTTTAGTTTTTACGGTGGAATTGAAAAAAATATAACGTATTTCTTATCTCAATTTCTGTCTATTGTGACGAAAAAATTAGGCTTAAATCTGGCAGACTAAACTATATGGGCAAGCGTGGCCTTGTGGTCAGGGCGCAGGTTGACCCGGGTGTATTTATGTATACTTGCACTTGCCCCATGTCCGTATTTATAAGATATTGTAAGTTAAAAAAATGTAAATGTAAATAATAAAACTTTATTTTAAAGCAATGTTTCTTAACTTAGTTGTGTTACGATAATTTGTTGAATCATGAAACTTTAAGATACAAACCAAGAAATGCTTCAAATTTTCTAAGTTCCCTACACGGAAATTTTTCTTAAATTTAAACTAAGAGAATTAAGTTTTCACAAGAAGGAATGACTGAGACTAGAAAGAAAGAAAGAAAGAAATATGCTTGCTTAATTAGAAGATATGGTCAGTTTTTTTTAATTTTAGCCAGTGAGACTAACGGTTTATTAATTAACGATATTGCAATAATTAGCACATTGTCTGCCTCTATATCGTTGACCTGCCTACTTCCTACCTTTATTATGTAATCTGAACGTGATGAAAACAAAAATAGGCGACCTCCCACTCAGTGTATTTTAAAGCACGGCTCTCTTTAGGCTTTTTGCCAAAATTCAGTAAAAAATGCCAAAACAGTTTTGATTAGGCCCGGGCCAAACGCCTAACTTCACGTACATGTGCCGAACTTTATGCTAATGATCGAATTCTATTATTCTATTTATTTGTATGGCCATAGCTAGCCCGGCGTTTTTGTAAATTAGTTGCAAATCGTCTGATTTTCCTGTTTTTCACACCGAGAATGCATTGTGCACAACATATCTTAACATAAAATACTATAACAATCATAAATTGTGGTCCAATATTATAAATTAACCCATCTGTGAGACTACAGAAACAAAAGCCAGGGAAATAGTTTGATTTTCCATACTTATACATGATATTTTTTTACGCTCTAACTAAGTAATGCTCCCGGTAAAAAGCAGGCAAGCCAGCTGCCTGTAATGCAGAAAGGTGCTAATTGCGATATTGTTAAACCGTTATCGTTATCGTTATCATTATCATACCATTATTATTACCATTGCCATTAACATTAATATTAACATTAACATTAACATTACCATTACCATTACCATTATCATTATCGTTATTTATTCCCAAACAATGTTGTATACAGTTTGATGTATTCTCAGTATAAACATCTAAACATTCTGGTGTGGGAAAAACGATATGCCGCAGGACAATAAATCTAAAAAACAGCCACCAAGAAGTAAGCGTGCTTGCTGATAAGAATATCTAATTTCTAATGGACTACCAAGCTTTAGTCAATGAGGAGAGCGCTTTGAATAGTACCTAGGCCGTCTTATATACACGAGGTAATTTTTTCAGCAACTTGCATGCAAGTTTGCAACACAAAATAATTCCAAAGAAAGTTGCAGAGGAAATTGTGCATGTGACAAAAAGCTGCGAAGCAAATTGCGGAAAAAGTTGAACAATCGTCTACTTTTCACATCGCTGCGAAGCCCGTCGAGTGTGTATTGATATCTGCTGGGGAACCTGCTTTGCAATGCAAATGTCAATTTTTCTTCAACAGCGAAAAAACGCGTTGTATCTAGTATTACCACAAGTAAACTGAATTGCATTGCGAGTTGTTTTGTCTCACCAGCAAATTGCAATTTTTCGTTATCGTCAGCATTGCATTGCTATAGTTGCTGGAAAAATTGCCTCATACATGTAACACTGCCTTTATACAATATTTCAAATGATTAGCATCAATCTGCATTCCTTGCCGCTGCATGGCCTGCCTACTTTTTACTCGGACTGTTACTTAACAAAGCATAATTCGTACTGATTGGTGAGCGTAAATTTCAAGGAGTTTTAATTTTCAGGAACAAGCTAAACGTTGTTCTAGGATCTAACTGCTATGTATGACTTGCTTTGGAGAGTACCAGAACAAACTCCAAAAAATCTTTTCAAGATTAAGTTGATATAAAACTTAAAAAGATCTGAAAAGCATAGACTGTTCTTGTTGTAGCACAGAGTTATTCTTTTTAAAGTCCAAAAAATTTCCAAGAGTAACAAGAAAATGGCTGTTTTTCTGGTAAAAATAAATCAAATTTCAGGAATCTACGAACAATAATCCAGGAGTAATGCCAACCACTCAAGATGTTGGCCGTCATTTATTGAGTTCTACAACTGGTGTCGTAGCTTCCATCTAATTAATTTCAAATGTTAAAAAGATTTTACTTTTTATCTTTACCACCATCACCACTGCACCACCTTCATGATGACGATGTCGTCATCACCATCACCACCACCATCGTTACCATCATCATCATCAACATCATCATCATCACCACCACCACAACCACCATCACCACCACCATCATCATCATCACCATCACCATTAGCACCACCACCATCATCATCATCACCATCACCACAACCACCACCACCACTATCATCATCATTATCATCATCATCATCATAAACACCATTACCACCACCATCGTTACCATCATCATCACCACCACCACAATCACCACTACCACCATCATCATCACCACCCCCACAACCACCACCACCATCATCATCATCACCACCATCACCACCACCACAAACGTCATTGCCATGATCATCATCATCACAACCACCACCACCACCATCATCATCACTACCACCACCATCATCATCCTCACCTCACCACTACCACCACCACCATCATCATCGTCATCGTCACTACCATCATTATTGTCGACATTATCGCCACCAACATCATCATCATCATCACCGTTTTTTATTTTTGATGCTGTCCTTTTGTTATATTCGTCATCGTTATCATTTCTATTGTTGTTGTCGCTGTCTTTGTCACTGTTGTGGTTGCCTTCGTCAGCAGCATCGACATGGAACTTGGCTTTTTATTTAAATTTAAAATAATTATTGTCACTGTCACTGTCACTGTCTCTGTCATTGTTGATGTTGTTGTCGTTATAACTTTCGTAAAAAGAGTTCCATCGTAAGCTCAATTTGTGGTATGTTGTATTTTATTGTAAAACTCTCAACAAATGAGTGGGATAAATACACTTTTGACAGTTATTTACAATTGTACGAAACTGTATGCTTTTGTAATTTACTTTATTTTTACCTCATTTTATAAATGATGGACTAGTTTTATGTATGTTAGTTTTATTGTTGCATCGTATGTGAAAAGTCCTGTAAATCTTATCTTCCGCTTACCCCATATTTTACTGAAAGATTATCTTCATCATTTCACTGAAATATTCGGAATCAAGCCAAACAAGTTCATGTGTATCTTCGATACAACTTAACTTTTTAGTTGAGAATCAGCTGGCCCTAGTTGTTCAAACCCAATTTGAAATTAACCCAGGGTTGAGTGTTTGATCCATATTTTTGTTTACAACCTAACAGACTGATTTGGGCTGCAATTTTAGAATTAACACTTCAAGTTTGCCTATAAACAGAACAGTATTTTTGTAAAAAAAACTGAAAACCTTTCCTGAGATAAGCTATCGGCTGCTTGAATTTTGGCTTTAAACCAGGATTAAAGTTTTCTAGCCTTTGAACAACCCAGTCCAGCTGTAAAATTGTTCTCACACGCAGTGTTCTTAGTTTTCATCATTCAAAACATAAATTTTATATTTATAGTTTCTTTTCCATATGAGGTTAAACTGGGCTAAAATTCATTCGCTGTTTTTACACCTTTTTCCTTTTAAGTAATAAACTTTTGCATGATCCGTTTGACAAAGATTTAACCGCGAGAAGGGGGTGATGCCATAGTGACCCTAAATACAAAACTGGGGATTTTGCAAGGCACTCAGTTTAATGTATTGTGTACCTTATATGGCAGTCTCGGTTGTCTTTTTTTCTTTTTGTTTTGCTATTCACCAGGTGGTCTCAGCTATTATATAAAGTTTGTTTTTATTAAAAATGTGAATAAACGTTTTACTCCTTATGAATAGTTTGCTTGTACACAGCACTTTTACATCTAAGCGTTGTGCACTCAGAAATACTACGCGCTTTTTTAAAAGAACAACTCTATAAGAACAACGAGGCTCAAATTGGCTAAAATTTAAGAACAATCTAATTAAAAACAAACTCAGGCTGAGGCTCGATAACTAGGAGAGTTTTTCTGAAAGAAAATTGGCTGTAGTCTGAGGGCTGAAAGACTGTTTACAAACAATGAAGGTATATAGTTCGCCTATAATAAACACAAACCATTCATTTACTGTGCCGGTACGAAGCGTTTCATTTCCGATAATTTTGTTTTTATCTTTCGAATTTTTCTTCAATAAAAACCATGCACAGATATAAGAAAAATTTGAGATCAAATTGAGGCTGAATTCGCCAAAAAATTAAGAACAAGTAGTCTCGGCAAAATTTACTGGTTCTTATAAGAAAAAGCGTATAGTCAGTTAGGTTAAAATCTTATTTTATATATCAGGACAAGTAACTTTTCCCTTCTTGTAATCATAACAACGAAACTCAGCTTTATATTGTCTGATGTAAAATAACATCAGCTGACAAAATTGTTGAGTATAGTTAAACAATAATTATTCATTAATATTATTGTTACTGTGCAAAAATCCATAGGGAATTTTTGTACGCATTTTAATCACTTGGACTGTTGAAGTAAAAACCGTAACTCAAACTCTAACAAGAACAGTTTTAACAGTGAAAACACTCTTTCCTGTCATTTTGCCAGTATATGTATGGCAAGTTTCTGATGTATGAAATGAGTTGAATGTTTGCCTTACGGAATACCAGTATCTTCTGGCACTCTAGGTTATGTACCATGCTCTTTTCATCTTTCCTTCTTTTTACTCGCGCCAACTCTACTTGAAAATGGTAGCCGCCCTATTAATTTATAAACAATCGATCGCCCCCCTATGGAGTTACTTGCGGTGCACTGGAAGAAACCTAATTGCATATACTTAGGGAGCAATAGTGTGCTTCTTCGGCCCGAGTTTTTTATCTTTCCAGGTACTGTTTTGATCCATTGGCGATGGCGTGGCTCGCAATCGGGATCAAAATGAGAAATAGAACATGGCCACCACTGCATTTCCCATTTGAAGGTCGGAGGAGGGTACATACATCTTTCGACTTCACACGTCATCTCCACTGATTGGTCCAGCATGGGATGAAAGACTGTGCGCACATTTTTGTTTAAAACGGGTTCGCAAGGAACTATGGGAAATAAAGAATATTCTTTTAAGTTACTAGCAATTTTGTCGGCTTAAAAGCACAGTAATTAAAATTTAAATAAACTTTAGCATCCTCTGTCCTGCCTTGACTGGACTTCACTAATTGCAGGCCAGAGGAATTTACGATCTCGTATAATTGAAGCAACGGATGAAACAAAGTTCTAAAGTTCTTAACTTTTGCATTTACAAATAATCTCTGTTTTATGATTTATTTTTCAATTTTGAATGAGGCACAACGCTGTTGAACACCCGACAGAAAAAAAAACCCAGAGCAACAGAACCTGACTCAAAACAAAACATAAAACTGGCCAGGAACACAAACTTAGACAAAGTCAAAACACAAAAACACCACTCAAACGCAAAGATGGATTAGCGCAAGAGAAATTCATCTGCTTGGATACAATATCAGTGATAATCAAAAGGAGTTGTTTCCGCCTTTGTGTTTTCTTAACTCTTTCCTGCTAAAGTTTTAAAACTCAAAGTCGCAAATTTTTTTAAAATTGATAACTTCAAAATTTGTTAAAACAGTAAACGTTTTTAGAATCTACGTGTGCAGACAAAGAAAATAAATCAATGCTTGAAACCCTATAAACCACTTTATAAGTTTGAAGTACTGGTTAAAAAGTGAGAACATTTTTAGTTATATGAAATCGCTTTTGGTAGGACAAAAGCTAAGATCAAAACTACGTTTGACAATGAAGTCTTTTTTCAGCTTCCTAAGCACCACCGCGCTCCGTCATAAGTTTAGTTTACTGAGCAACTTGGTAAAAATTAAGACTATCGGACTTACTTGGAACTATAACATGAAGCTGGAATGTCAATCTACGAATGACTCCACGGAACGTAGTCGAGCAAGATATGGTTCTCCGTCCGTCCTTTGCTTGCACTTTTTTCAGTTTCAAAGAAGATTTGGTCCATGCCCGGCGGGTTTTAGTTGTTTCTGTAGCATGGTTTGGTATGTTTTGCCACTGTATAACTGTCCCAAGTGGCCCACTGCACTTAAATACCACATCTTTCCCCACATCAACTCTTTTTCTTCGGGAACTATTGGGTAGACCTGTAATTTTCAAAGATAAAAAAACGCATTTTTTTTGTCTCGTCACAGACTTTTGTCTCAAAAATAATATTTAAAAAAAATGTAAGTTTTAGTGCTATAATGATATCAGTGCCACGTCCTTAAACAGCTAACTTAAATCTAGTTATTTACACATTTTCATGATTATGGGAGATGCTGGAATTTCATTAAGTTGTGCCGAAATGTAAACATGTCTCAAAAGGCAAAACGCCGCTCCAAGCATGATATTTGCGCTTTGACAACATGCGTATACTTCATTTAAGAAGTCTTTCCTGGACAGCCCCACACATTCTCCCGAAAAATGCGGATGTTTTCCCTTTTATCTAAGTTTTCAATGTAGGAAACTGCACTTTTATCAATCTTATATTTATTTATATACGCGACCAAAGAATCTGGTGTATTCAGTTCTTTTAATGTATCAACAGGTTTTCCTAATATTTTGACGCCAGTGTGTATGGATATTCTCTTTACGGAGCGGCGACCTTGTGCAATTTGCATGCATTTGTATTTTGAAGATCAATATGAAGCCTGGTCATTGAAAGCTCCTGTCCTTAGGAATTGAGTGGATTCTAACAGAAAGAGCTTCCGTTGGAATATTTGACCGAGATATTGTACCTCGCGCGGAAACCATTGTTTGCAAAGACTATAATAGAGAAGATATGGCCAGTGCTAAAGCCGCAATACTAGGTCTGACAGTTATACGTACAAAAACAGTTTGTTTGTAGCACATTATTACATTCTTATTCCACACAATAGGTTGATGCTAAACATTGAAAAAAACTCTATAGGTAAAAGAACACACAGAGACCCGCCCCTTTAGTTGAAAGAAATTTTAAGATTCATTCTAACTTCAAAATTTTTGATCATGTTTTCAACGTCTGGATTGTATAAACTGGATTAGTTCGCTCTTTCGTTAACATCTAAAGGACTTTAAATTTAAGAAAACCGGCAGTGTTTCTAATGATTCCTTTCACATATAATTGACACACATTCACTGACTCGAAGGTCACGTATTTTGTCAACTGGAACTTTTTTTAAGATATGACTTTTTGCGCTATTTGAAATATTGGTTTCATTTTTTCAATCCAAAATGCTTGGGAGATAAACTCAGGAACAACTAAAACAGGTAATGTTAAAGAAATACCCTTTTTACTTAAAAACAAATGATTTTCTTAACTTCTTTTTTTTTTTTTTCATTTCTTCCAAACCTACCTAACACGAAAAGGCGGCCACAATGTTTGTCCCATTTTATTGTTGTTCCTCCAGGAGAAGTTGCTTCACATCTGTAGAATCCAGAGTCCCTAGATTTAATGTTTGTGAGCGTGTATATGCTTCCATTGCGTGGTCTCGTCCTCACAGGTGTATTGATGCCAATTTTCTTTTTAGACCTCTTACGGCGGTACAATACTGTTGTGGCCTTGGGGTCATTTGTAGAACAGTCAATTTCAATTTTCTGCTTGTATCGAGCAATGATCACTGACGGCGCTCTCTTTGTAAATCTGAAAACATTTGTTGAAGATCCTAAAACAAAGAAAGACGAAATCAGTTTCCACCTTTTTAAAAGAAAAATAATACAACCCGTGCAAGTAGAAGCAACATTATGTATTTTTCTTTCATAAAACGAAACTGATTTTCTGTGTTTAGAAGTTATTGAGAACGAAGGATCTAATTCGATGCTTAAAACTTTCAGTGAAAGACAAAAAAATGTTGGTTCTTCCTTCTTCTTTGCTGTTGTTGAAAGAAAATGCAGTTTTTTGTTAATTTATTTATTTATTTGTTTGTTTGACTGTGTATATGTGAAATTTAAGGTTTGACTTATTAAGTAATTAGAGTGTTCATGTTTGAACCCACAAGCTGTCTGCGTTCATCTTGGTGCGAAGAAGCAAGAATTAAAACTACGTGAATTTTGATATGAACTGTTTTTTTTCTTTCCATGTTTCAAGTATATTACCTCTTTGAGCAAAGGGGTTTTTCAAAACATTTTCGTAATTCATGTTTATTCTGAGACTAGAAGTTTCATTGGCTTCTTTAAACATTAAAGAAGTCAAGCAAAGTGATTTATCGAGCCAAGTTACAAAAATAATGCTTGATTAGGAGTGTCTACAAGTGCAGATGATTTTTAGACAGCTAAGTTTGTAGGAAAGGTGCTAAGCTTCATGTTTTGTTAAACAGCGCGCATAGTCTTTGTTTTCCCTTCTCCTAAATGCACACGAACGCCTCATTAAAAGCAGAATAAATTTGATTTGCCATACCTTCTTGAGTGGTAATGCCTAATATTACCAAAGCAAGGAAAAGCGCCAGCTTCATTGGACACGAAACGCCCATCTTTTTCTACTCTTCCGCGATGCTGCTTTGGTTTTGCTCTGTTTTTTCCTAACAACCTTGAAAATGATTCTAATGCAGCATTAGAAATTGCCAACGGAAATGGCTCTTCTACTGAATTAGTAGAACTGGGTCATGTTATGAAATCATGGTCACTAAATCATTTTTAGAACGGAAATTAATCCTTTGTTTTGTGTGAATAGAAATTTGACGTCACAGTCCATTCTATTGTTTAAGTCGTTACGCAGCTTTCATTTAGCTTTTGACAAATCCTACCCGCCCTTGGGTTTGGCCTCTCCCCCGCACGTCATTTCATTTTTTACTACTACGACTGAATATGTTGCGCGAGGAACTTGTTCAACGCTTTTTGGCTGTCTTCAGTCGATCTTGTTGGGCACGAATCTTGCATTAAGAAAACTAAAGTATGCATACATTTTCTCTTTGGAAATGTTCATCATGAATACTTATTCAGTACCATATGTGTTTCTGGGTTTGACTGTGGCCACACCGTCTTCGTAACTGAACGCAATTGTCAAAGTTTGACATCGTATTCTTCTATCAAAGTTCCATTTTTATTTAACAAAAAACTTAAAATGTCTCGCAATAATGTAACGTAAGATGTCGCATTTCAGTTGTGAAACTACTTCGTAAAAACAATTTTTACAAATTAATAATTCGCTCTTTAATTCAAAAATTGTACCATTGCTATTACTTCAAACCTTGTTCAATAATGTTCAATTGTACTTATACAATCTGTTAAATATTGGAGAAATTATTTCTCTTCCAAGCAAATACCACAAAATGCTAAAAGCTCAGTCAAATGTTTACCTTCGTTAGTAGGAAGGAGTTTAGTGCCAAGAGGAAGGAGAGGCGTCGAAGAGTAAGACAGACACCGAGAGAGGAAAGACATTTTATTAAAATTTCAATTGTTGCACCATTCTTTTAATATTCGTTCAGCAATTCTCACTTCTACTTTAGAATCCTTTTAGCATTGAAGATAATGTATCTATTCCAAATCAATTATATTCCACAAACTTCTAAATCTTAAAATTTCTATGATGACGTTGGTTATTAGGAAGGCCTTTAATGGTGAGGAAGGAATGGCGTCAAAGAGCAAGACAGAGAAAAGAGGCATTTTATTAAATTTTGAACTTGAAACTTGTGTCATAGTTATATCATCCCTGAGACACCTTCCTGGTTAATTCAAATATCAAACTTAATATACATTACAATCTAGAAAACTATATTTTCTGCTAGTGATTTCAGGAGTATGAAGTGAAGGGGTTTGTAGCTCAATACTAAATGAATGTAAAATGAGTTGTTATTTTTGTATGATTTTTTGGAGTTCCTTCTTCCTTTTAAATGAAATCTACCAATGCATACCAATTTTCAGGGTGCACTAGAAGATCAATCCCTTCTGCACGGTTAGCGCTTGTCGGTAATGCAACATTCATTCATACTGAGTATTTGGAAAAACGGCTACGATTTAAGAGAGTAACCCTAAAATTATTGCTTTTGTGGAAACGTAATCAATCAAACTGGGGAAAATACGTGTTTTAATTTCCTTATAATACTAGCTCCACTTCTATTGCCTTGACTCAACAGTTCACTGATAGAGCAACAAAATTAAATTGATGTTAGTAGTTAACGATACATTCTCACTTGGAGTATCTGTTTTTTTTTGCAGCCGATTTGTTCTGTTTACCTGTTTATATTTCATTTCATCTATCGGCATATGAGAGTGTAATTGCTTGCTAAGTCAACTACAAAACAAAACAACACCCTTATAAAACATTGTACCTTTGCTACCAGCTAAAGTCTAACATGCTACTTGAAGGCTTCTTTTCATTGCTTTTAAAAGGTTTTTAATTTCCTAACATGAAACCTTGCAGAACATTGCTTCCGAAGCCTGCGTAATCATGAAGCAAGGGTACCAAAAGGGAGTTATTGCAGTGTCTTTAATTCAATTCAACATAGAAAACGATATTGGAAGTGGAGGTATCTTATATTTGGTCCAGTGCGTTCTAGCACATAATTGTTGTCAAAGTACTCTGAGACCATTTCAGTCCTAAGGCCAAGGTTTTCAGGAGAATGGCATGCATAGTTTCCATGATCCACAGCAAGTAATACCTCACTGTAGACATCCTGTTTTTGTTTTCCTCCGTTTAAAACAAAGAAAACTATATAGTCTGTTTTCTCATTGGAGTTCATTCTCGCGGGGCTAACGACGTTTGAGTTATGCCATTAAAAAATTTATAGTGCGCTATGCACTGCGCTTACAATCTCTCTACCTTCTTGTAAACGTACTGTTTTTAAGTCATAACTGGAATTTAGAATAACATTCACGATCATAATCTGACAATAATATACTTCATTCACTAAAGTCCAAAATTTATCGACAAGAATCAACGATCAAGAATGAAATCAGTAATCAAGACATGTCTGTAAAAATGTATTCCAAAAAGGCATAATAATTTGAAAGGTTCAGCCTAAATCAAGTGGCATTGGAGAGAGTATTTAGTACAGCTGAATACTTTTGCGAGGCAAAGCGGCCCAGTAGATATAGGGCAGGTCAGCTTATCTCCGGATGAGAATCATCGACTCCCCTCAGTGGAAAGGACATTAATCAGTATGGCAGGTTAGCACCCAGCAAAAGCTGGTACACGTTTTACCGACCTAAAAAAAAAACAAAACAAAAAAACATGTATCAGTGAGGTGATATGTTATCACATTACAGTAAATCTGAGTCCAATGAAAAAGCTCGATATAAATACTTTCAATCAATCACGTCGCTCGTATTAATGTGTCACTGGTTTGGCGACGCACGTTTCCCGCCTATTTTTCAAACAATGAAAGTAACATGGCTTTAAACATAGCTTTAAATTCGCAGCTTATTCGATTGTGAGAGATGTTATTCAGATTTCTCACATCAAAATGAGAGCAGAAGCATCTCGAGTAAAACGAGGCCTTTTTTGAGAAGTTTTAAAGTCATAAAGGCGACAATCAACCAGAAGAGTACACAAAATGGGTGAAGAGAGGTGGGCAAGTCCCGTTCACACTTGTACACAAAACCTAAACAGGTTTACTATAGACAGTGTGTATGCGTGTCTTGCAGGCTCCAAACTCCTTATCTTTATATCCGGTTATGCTTTTATGTAGTTTATTATCTCTGCTCATATCAGGGCATATCATATCATATACCTCAGGGCATATGGAATTCCGCAACAGATCCTCCTTGTCATAAAGAGCTTCTATAACAACGTCAAGTGCAGAGTGGGAAACAGCGAATTCAGCTTCAATGTGAGGACCGGTGTTAGACAGGGCTGCTCTATGTCAGCATTGCTCTTCAGCCTGACGATTGACTTGGTGATGTGGCAAACAACATCGGACCAACCACGGGGTATCAGATGGACCCTCTTCTCAACCCTTGAAGATCTGGACTTTGCAGACGACATAACACGGGTTTCAAATACTCACCAGCACATACAAGAAAAGACCACCCGTCTCAACTTACTTTCGCAGCAAGTGGGCCTGAAGATCAGCCAGAAGAAGACAGAAGTGATGATGCTAAATATGCCAAACCCCTCATCCATCAAAGAGAATGGAGAAGATCTTCCAACAACTGAAGAATTCATCTACCTCAGTAGTCAGGTATGATGGTGGAGCAGGCAGTGACATCAAGAATCGACTTAACAAGGCCAGGAACTGTTTCAGAATGCTGAACAAGGTGTGGAAGTCATCCCAGTACAGCACCAAGACCAAGATAAGACTGTACGAAAGCTATGTACTTTCCAACCTACTGTATGACTTGGAATGCTGGAGGATGACCGAGAGCGACCTCAATAAACTGTCTACCTTCCACACAAAGAACGTGTTTTCACCCGAGACCATCTTCTTGCCCGTTGCAACCAAGACAGTATGGACACCATCATCATGAGAAGGCGATGGAGATGGATCTCCACGTGCTGAGAAGGGAACAAGACAACATCTCCCGCACAGCTCTTCACTGGACATCAGAGGGGAAGCGGAAGCGGGGGCGACCCAAGAACACCTGGCGTCAAACTGTGGAAGGGGAGCTCAAGACCCTCCATCACATATGGGGGACCATTCAGAAGCTGGCCCAAAACAAGCAGGAGTGGCGAACCTTTGTTACTGCCCTACATGCCAGGCGGCATAAGGGGCATGAGTGAGTGAGTGACTCATATCAGGTTTTTTGTTATACATTTTTCAAGTCTTTCTTGGATGCTTTCCCCTCCCCTCCTCCCCAAGAGAAAGATGGTCTCTTCGTTTTCCCACGTTCTCCCTCTATTCTTCTCACGTCTGCCCGCCGCCATCTTTTAGTAGACACGTTTTAAACTACCTCTCGAGATAGTTTAGTTAAACGAAATTTAAAAACGTGTTTAAAGGCATGTGCGCGTGCAATGTGAACGCGAAAAAATTAAACGTGTTCTACCAAACAGGTTTTAAACAGGTTTAAGATTCTGATGTGAACTCACGGGGTATAAGTTTCAATGTGTTGTTTCATCTGCCCTAAATTGTGTCAACAAAATATTAAATGTTTAGAGTTTGATATTGTTTACGAAAGACTCTTGATTGAAACCGAAATCAAACTCCGTCACTAATATGGAAATGGAAAACAAGCCCGTGTGCTTTGTTGAGTTAAAGAAGCACGCATCAATTTGTAAGTACACAAAAAAAGTGCTTAGGAGAAACATGAGCCGTATGCGTAATGCTTCTCCAAGTTACGATATTAACACCTCAGTTCAGAGAAAAACAAGAAGAGTAAATTCCGAGGTAAAAGAGTTTCCGTAAATAGTAGCATGTTGAGTGGAAATTTTATTCGTTTACAGTCTTGTTAGTTTCTAGGAAACTCGTTTCGAAAACTCTGTGTAAGTAAACCTTTATACGTCACCGAAATTAATTGATTAGAAAAAAAAAACTATGTGCATATAGCTTTAACTGATGTTCTATGAGCTAACCAATGTAAAAGGAAAATAACACATTTCGACATTTTCCGATTGTTGCTTGATTTTGCTTTTAGTTTGCTTCAGCAAATTTTCGTGAACGTCTCCGGCTTGTAATTGGTAATTTCAATGAAACCATTTTTATGGTGAATCAAAAAATGGAAATACCCCTATTACGTTCCGCTTAGTTTTAAGATTTCTCAGGGACTCACGACATTTAGTCAATATTTTAGCATCAATACTGAGAATTTCATTGTGATGATTTTCCTGTAGAGCTGAAAACCACCACTTCTATAAAGATAACTTTAAAACACTGAATATTTTCCAATCTACGGGAAATGAGGTATGTAGAATTAATGACTTTGATCGAGGTTTTTCCGTCAGATACACGCAATAAAATTGGAAGCGTAGGCTTTCCCCAAAGGATGTGGCTTCTTTGATTTCTACATCCTTCGGGAAAAGCCCACGCCGTCAACACGCATTTAACATTAAAACTCCCAATCTAATAGGCCTCTCATTGTATTATTTCTATTATTATTGTAATTTTATTGTTTAGCCTGTCCTATATCAAGTACACTCATAATGTACTTGCATTAAATACTGAGGAAGGCAGAGGTTTCTGTAAAAAACATGTCTGTAAACTTCAAATTGAAATGTGTCAATTTACTGAAATTTACTATAAGTCTGCTAAAGAATCGTCCTTTTTGACAATGCAATGCAGTAAAATGCAATAAAATGCAATGTAATGCAATACAGTGAAATAAAATACATTGCAGTTGGCAGTATAAGGCAATGCAATGGTAACTACAAGGCGGGGTATCTGGCGGGGGAGAGAGTTCTTTTAACCATTATTTATCTTGCAAGATATCGGCCAGTCGTGTGCCAAATCTAATGAAAATGAGGTAGAACAACAGAATTTGCTCATTAGTATTTGATTCAACAAATGAAATTTTAAAGAATAAATTCTACGTGATGTTCTTTTCTCCGACACTGGGACATTGGATTGGGAGCCATTAAAAATTGCCTCAACAGTGTTGGTCTTTTAGCAGTCAACAACAAATCTTCAATTCAAAATACATTATTTTTCACCCACAAGCAGAGATAATTAATTATATTATTATATTATATTCGCCTTGCTGAACGATAATTGCTTTCCCTTTCGTTGTTCCCTGTTTCGAAACTTCATTAACGACACGTCAGTGGCCTTGTGATGGAATCACTGGTGGTACCCACTCACTGCCCCGCCCTCTAGAGAAAAGTTTGTTGGCTTTTTCATACTCCAATGTCAAAATCCAGGTTTCTGGAATTTTCCACATAGTTAAAAAGTAAACCGAGAAACTAAAAAGTTTCAAGATAAAAATACCTACTCCGCATGCGCACTCATTGTTTTTGGACAGATCTATCTAAATTTTCAATGCTGATTGTGTGGATATTCTGCTCGAACGTTTATGTCAAACTGCAAAAATTTCAAATCAATTTCCTGTGACTCTATTATTTGTCAGCTCGATGGTTGTGTTTCTGTTGCCATTCACCCGTTGTTGTTTGCTGTTTTGTGCGGATCGCGGAACCTTTTCTTCTGGCTTCCTTTGTTTGCATTTAATAAGGTCAAGGTCGCGCGGAAATGCCTAACAAAGGTTGTAGTAGACGTCGGACTTGTAGCTTGGAAATCCGGAAACTTTTAGCAGCAGGAGACAAGCTTTACATGCAAGGCTAAAACACAGTTAAACCCAAACTGTTCTGTGTGACTGCGACAAGTAAGTAAAGAAAAACTAAAAAGCTTCTAAATAATGCAAATCATATGAATGTCAGTGTTAACAATATAATGAAGGCACATTTAAGACTAAAATTTCCGGATGACCTTGTGTACCAACCCAATCAGATAATTGAGTGCTCTCCAAGTCTCCCAAGCGGAAAACTATTTTGTTTTCTCCCTTATCTAATCAACCTAAATGAATACGAATTTCAGGTTCGACTGATCAAACAAAGTGTGAAACGTGTTCTTTTTTCGGTAAACAACGAATTTGAAATGGAACGTTTATTTAATATATTAATATGTATGTAGTGACGGAAGCAACAAGAGTCGGAAAAGTTCAATTTGAATTTTTACGTTTAGTTCAGCTTCTAAAATGTAAGCCCCAAAACGTTAAGCTATATAATTATATAATAATGTTATTCCCTTACTTGTATAACACTGAAATTGTTTTCCTTTTTATTGAGCACAAAGCAATGCGCGATATCTCAGCAGCAAGCCTTGAAAGAGTACTTCAAGTTTGTCTTCGATCTTGCGCGGTAAATTGCAAATTTACAAATTGAACAAATTACAAATTTGCAAATTTAATTGTAAATTTCTTTCTTTCATTCTCAATAACACGATAGTTCTTTGGTTGTTATATTTTTGCAAAAGTGGGTCACCTTCGAAACTACTTTCGAAATTAGTATTTAGCAAGTCAGTCAATATCCATTTTTGATGGTTCCTCCTGTGATACCCAATTTCGTTGATTTCAGAATCTTCCTTGTTTCCGTTCCCAAATGTATATAACACCACAAAGTATAATAAAAAGAGTATTCTTAAACCGTTCATCACAATTTTTTAACTGAATCTGCCTTTTCGTAAACAAGAAATACCTCTATTGCCATTGCTCATGACAAATGGTATGACGTATTGGAAATAACGAGTCTTATTTACATTGGTTTCTGTCATGGTCCGAAACTTTTAGAAACTATCAGTGCATGGAAAATTAATGCATCAGGCAGTAAAATAAAATGGAAAACATTTTTCTGGAGCGTATAAACGAAAATGCTGCACCAAGATACCGTTATAATTACTTGTTATTCGCATGTTCTTTTAATTAAACACTATGTTAGTGTCGTTCTTAAAATGATATGTCTAACAATCGCACACATGGATATTGTGGGAAATGGATGACACAACCGACATGGACTGTTTTTTAAAAGGTTACTTAGCATCAATTACGAAGAACAAGCATTTTTATCAATCATAATTATTGAAACTACATTTTTGACCTTCTTGAAAGTGCAATAGCAGTTGTTATGAAACTTATTCACTTCGAAACCATATTGAAATTGCACGGGCAAGGAATGTGCTATCCGCCATCTTGGATTCTTCGTAGAAGCCATTTTGAATTTTTTGATTTTTAATTTTTATATAACTTTTTCACTGTTTTATTTTAAAACAAAAAGAAAATATCTAAGTACTATTTAAATTGACTTTTTTTACTGCAGTTATGCAAAATTTAGAAATTTTTTTTGTCCAGCACGACAATTTCAGCTCGCTATGAAGCAACTGTTTGTCTCAGAGTACATTGCATCAGCAAGATTGTTCAATATTACACGACAG